>QQSS02184293.1:0-13890 GCA_003687565.2 Craspedacusta sowerbii | reverse complement strand
TACAACCTCCCGAACCGCTTTGGGTTAAGTCTTTTAAACAACATGGAGGATCGAAGTTACACGGGGTAAGGATGTGTTGCGCTATGTGTGACTTGTAGCTCGATCCTTAAACCAAGCTGAAGTATTCTTTCACAATTCCTTTGTTAAGTGCTTTTGGTGCGATTTTTTCACGTCTGCTGATATTGTTATGGACAACAAATGATTCGCCCCTTTAACTCACCCTCGTGACTTATGTGGCGTATAAGTGCGTTACGGTATATCGGTAGCTCATGTCTATTTTTGTTGATTCCCAAGTTAACGAGAAAGGAATTTCCTATATCTAAGAAACGTTGTTATTGTTTTTGCTAAGCTTTGGCTGTGGTTTCGCCACTGGAATCAACTTCATGTTCGCTGGCGGCAGCGTTGGCTGAAATACATTGCTAAATGGACACAGCGTGCTCAATCTGCACTATGTATGTTTATGCAGAAGGCCCGCATGATGTTGAATAGAGTTAGGCCCTCTCTTGTGTGAGTAGTTGGTCTTTGATTTTTTACGACATAATCATAGTTATCATAATCATACGATGTTGCACCAAACTTTAAAAAAAAAAGAGTTTATTTGTCAAATGTCAATTCAATGCTGAATTTGCTAGGTATTTCATTGTGCTTTTTACTAGGTCACCTCATGGAGACCCTGAACCACGAACATCTGAGCTGCAGGGGTCGGGTGGACCAGCATATAACAGCGCTGCTGGTGTAATTGAGTCAACATGGGATCAGGTTGTTGACAGCTTTGATGATATGAACTTAAAGGAGCGTCTCCTAAGGGGAATCTATGCATATGGTTTTGAGAAGCCATCTGCCATTCAGCAGAGAGCAATTATCCCAACCATCAAAGGTAACACTGATAACCAAATAGGCTTTCATTTTACCTTCGTTGTGTGCACTTTTTTGGCTTCAGATGTTGTAAGGTGACTTTCTTATTTATTTTCCTTGGTCAATGCAAATAAAAGAGGAAGTGGGTCGTCGTATCATGTTCTTTATTTATATTAGTATTCATGTGTATGAGAGCTGGAAAATAAATTGAGAATTTCCTGGATCGGTATTCATTAATTTTAAGCCCTTATTACATTCCTCTATTCTTGTGCAGTCTTGCTGATGTCATCCCACTAACGAGACTGCTTAAAGATAAACTTTGCGACAAACTAAATAATTAACTACCTAACAATTAACCATCCTTTGCTGCTTTCAACCGATTTTAAGTGGCTGCTTCTATGTCACCAAATTGATTGGTTTACTTTCTAGTGGCACGCATGTTCTTTTGGGTCTTTTGAGTGTTAAACTCCTTAACCAAATTATTAGGATGCACTGTGAGCTGTAACAAGGCTTCATGATCCTAGTCTCCATAGAATGTTGTGGTGTGTCTACTGCCCTTTCTGAAAAAGTTTCATTAAAGAAATCCAAACTTTTTCTGAAGCCTCGCCATTAGATTGCTTCTACCTTAGTGTTTTTGAATACTGCAATAGTTATAGATTAAGTTTTTTTTGTTTATGCACACAATTTTCATCAACTCACATTAGCCTATGAGCAAACACTGAGCATTTTTCTTTGGAGCATGTGGATGCAATAAAACATCTTCTGTTGTATATTACTTCTGTGTATGTATTTCAACTTAGTAGCGTAAATAGCAAAGTATGTCAATACTATGTAAAACATGTCAATTTTGAGACTCTTTGCGAATATGTTCTTTGAAACCCATTGTGTATGGCCTGTTTCAGACCCTCATAAATGTTTGCACCACTATATTTTTTTCTTCAAATTAAACCTTTAATTTTTAGGTCTGGATGTTATTGCTCAAGCTCAGTCTGGAACTGGAAAGACAGCTACGTTTTGTATAGCCATTTTGCAACAGCTTGATCTTGCTAAAACTACATGCCAAGCTCTTGTACTTGCACCTACAAGAGAGCTGGCTCAGCAGGTGCTTATTTGATTGGTTACTCTGGAGCTCATGCCTGCTTGCATTGTTTTGCATTGCTGTAATGATGCTCAAGCATGCGGATGAAACTTATTAATTTGTAACCAACTGATTATGCTGAATAGTATTGTGCTATTTTTGTTAAGTTACAACAAATGTATATTAAATCAGCAACTCCAGTATTGCTTAACATATTATTTTGGAAAGCACATTGGCTTTAGGACAGGAGCATTTATTATATAAGTAATAATAATTATAATATTCATAATATTTATGGTGATGAAGTAATATCCATGTCAATTGAATTTTCAGTTTTATTGTCATTATTGTTAGGATCATAAATATTATATTGTAACAATGATGATATTAATATTTTTTGGGCATTAAATGTGCTATCCTTGTTTTTTTGTATTCATTTCATCACTCTCAACATCTGAGGTTTATTTTTACAGATTCAGAAAGTATTTATGGCCCTTGGTGACTATCTTGAAGTTCGATGCCATGCCTGTATTGGCGGAACAGTAATTAAAGAAGACATGCGAGCTCTTGCTGATGGAGTGCATTGTGTTGTTGGCACGCCCGGTCGTGTGCACGATATGATCCTGCGTAAGAGTTTGAATACCAGTGATATCAAGATATTTGTTCTTGATGAAGCTGACGAAATGCTCTCTCGTGGATTCAAGGATCAGATCTATGATGTATTTTGCACTCTGCCTAATAATGTACAAGTAAGTTGTAAAAATTTACTCACGATTGTTATTAGTTACATGGCAGTTACATCATAGCTTTTGTGTTCTGAAGTGTTTACTTGTTTTTTTGCAGTTGGTTATCAATAAAATGTTCATATCTTGGCGCGTGGTCTAATTCAGAGAAGCCGTTCTTTTCCAGCTGCGTTGAATCTAATATTTACTTGCATGGTAAGTGCCGCTGTCAAGCAACTCAAGGTTACTTGAGCTTTATGTGTTCTTTTTAAGGTGGTGCTGCTCTCTGCTACAATGCCAGTTGATGTATTGGATGTTACCACAAAGTTTATGCGGGATCCCGTCAGCATTTTAGTGAAAAAGGAAGAGCTTACCCTGGAAGGCATTAAGCAGTTTTACGTGAATGTTGAAAAAGAGGTTTGATGGAGCTTTGCTGAATTTTAAACTTTCATTAATTTTTTCTCATGCATTGGTTTAAATAAAGCTTAATGTTTCAAATCTTTTTAAAAATAGTATTAAACATTTTTTGAAAAATATTTTAATTGCAGCCTTTTATAGAACAATTTTAAGACTGTGCTGTGTGCGTGAAACCTTCTCAGATAGGTTTATTGTGTTGAAATATCGATTAGTTTTGTTGCTTCCAGCATGTTTATTAGCTTGCTTAGCATGATTGCGCTGCATTGCTTTGTTGCACCGCTGAAGTTGTAATTAGTTATCACAACTTAGCTGTGTAAGTTTTTTTGAGTGATTTTAAATAAATAACTCTTTAGCTTTGAGTATAATTGTTCTTTTTCTTGTTTTTGTTAATGTTTGGATACTTCATTCTTCGTGTTTTTCGTCGTATTTTGCAGGAATGGAAACTTGAAACTCTTATTGACTTGTATGAAACAATGACTATCACGCAAGCGGTTATTTTCTTAAATACAAGAAGAAAAGTGGACTGGCTGACCGAGAAGATGCACGAAAAGGACTTCACTGTTTCGAGTATGCATGGCGATATGGAGCAAAAGGAAAGAGATATCATTATGCGGGAGTTTCGGTCCGGGTCGAGCCGGGTTCTAATTACCACCGATTTGCTAGTAAGACTAACTATTTTTTTAGTTTCGGCTGATGCTGCTTTGCCTGTTTTAAGCGTTGAGGACAGTCCGTGCTGCACTAGAATGAAACCAGGCATGCCGCTTAGGACTTTGGTTCCAAGGGGCGATGGGTGTTGTCGCCTCTTGAAGTTTCGTTGCGCATTTCTTTTGCATCAGAAGGTAGTTCCTGGTACTTTGCGTTTTAGGCCCGTGGCATAGACGTCCAACAGGTTTCTCTCGTCATTAACTATGACTTGCCAAACAACCGAGAGAACTACATTCACAGGTTTGTTCTCGTCTGCTGTCTATAAAAGTTGTAATGTTTATTAAAGTATGGTAGCCGTATCAAAGTCTATTCTTGCCCCATTCGGGGTCATGGCGATTGAGGTGAGTCTATGGGACTGAAGTTATAACACGCACAACTCTCCTAGGTTCTCGTATTATTATATATTTTGGTTATTTTGGCTTGTGACCCGGCAAGCTTATGCAGCTTTATCTCCGCCTACAACCATTAGTGCTTAAACGCTAGGTATGGTTCAATATCCTGGGTTGTTTCCCTAACATTCTTGTTGGCAATCGTGTTGCAAGGGCAAGAAGCAAGCATAGACATCAAAAATCTGTATTTACTCGACGTTGTCCAAATAAAAAATTCTTTTAAACTTTTCAAATTTCAAACTTTCCTCCTTCCGCCGCCCTTTGGCTAGGTTTATGAATTTAAGAGGGAGAGTCATTTTCTTAACTAGTATAAGTAATGATAAGTACGTGGATGTAAGGACGTCGAAGAATTGTTGCTCAACAGTCATGTACAGTCAGCATGTTCATGTATGGCCAGGATGTCTTTGTAGCTGTTTTGATTCTTGTTGGTTAGTCTGAGTTCAGCCTTTTATGTGAGTGCTCTCATTTGCAGGATTGGGCGCGGTGGCCGCTTTGGCAGAAAAGGAGTTGCTATCAATTTCGTTACACATGATGACGCGCGCACTTTAAAAGATATTGAGCAGTTTTACAACACTACCATTGAAGAAATGCCTATGAACGTTGCTGACTTGATATAGTTTGCTTCTTGGTATCGCTGCCATGAAATCTAGCGTAGCAAGGGCCCGTTTGCAACTAAAAAGGGAAATTGGAGGGTGGCAAGTCTTCTTTGTTATTGATTTGAATGCTGGCTGCGAGGATTTCGAAGGCAGGGGACAAGTGCAAGTTACATGATCACACCCTTTGTTGGGATCGGTTGTGTCGACACAAAAATCTCTTCTTGTCCAGAGTTTTGCATTGAAATTTTGCTCAAGAATGAGTAAAGATTATCTTCTATAAATTATGGTTGTTTTCTTTCGTTGTCTGCTATGAAGGGTAAGAGATTTAGTCTCTTCAAAAACTAACACAAAGCTGACGCCAAAGAGCCTGTCGGTTTACGATTATGAACTTGAATTTTGTTGGCCTCCAAACAGGTCTTATCAAATTGGTATTTCCGAGGACGATAGCAAGTTTACAAAAGATTTGAAGAATCTCAATATCTAGTGTTTTATAACTTATGCTCTCCGGTGCCTGCAATCTTGCGTTCGTCTCGTAATATCATGGAAGTGACTTCTACTCGCAAATTAATTGGGAATGGTTTCTCTGTTACCTTGCTTTCGTTTTATAGCGTATGATGTATAGTGTTGGTCTCATCTGGAGACTTCGCAAAGAAATTTAATTTTTGCACAGTTTCAACTTACCTGACGCTTCAACCTCGTTTTTTTTTACTTTTTTCAAATCGTTGAAAATTGGAAGCAAATGCCATTTTGGCTTGCTAGTTTGCTAGCTTGCTAGTTTTGGCCGTCAAATCATGTTTTTTTTTTTTTTTAATGAAAAGCATTACTATTCTATCAAACATAAGGATTCTTGAATGCACCATTAGTGGTAGGTACGCAATGGTAACATTGTTCTGCTTATAATTTTTTATTGAAATGACGATAAAACTAGCGCGCTTTACTTCAAAGCCTGTTACAGATTTAAATTTTCCGTTCTTTGCGATAATCTTTTTCAAATGTACTTGTGTTTTTGGACAGGCAACGACTTCTATCAGTGCTCAATGGGTAAAGCCAGAGCGATCACACACACACACACACACACACATATATATATATAGATATATATAGTGTGTGAATCTAGAAAATCTATTCAGTCATATCTTGGCAGTCGGTTTCGTGGTATGCGCAGTTTACAATGGAAAAAAGATCACATACAAGATGATTACCCATGTAAGACATCACATACAAACATTTACGGCTACAAAAACCACCGTTATAAGTTGCACCGCTTTTAGATAAAATGTTGTTCTGTGCCGGCAGAAGGTCACAATCCCCGATCTTCAGAGCGATATCATCGCTCTGGCTTTACCCATTGAGCACTGATATTGGTGTGCTGCCACAAGACGCCATACATTACATCTATCTATCTATCTATCTATCTATCTTTCTATCTATCTATCTAATTTCGATCTATCTGTCTATCTATAAATACGTTAGCAGACTAGATATGACTACGTATATGTCTACTTAAACAGATGCTGTACTGTGAGCTGGCATGTATGGCCTCAGCGTAAGCCGAAAAATAGGGCTACTTGAAAGATTCAATTCCAAAAGGACAGGGATCTCGTGGGACGTAAAAGCAGCCGATCGCCAAACACAGCTGACGTCTATTCATGATAGTTTGACCATGCTTAAAGCCGCTACAGGCAAAATGCACATGCTGAAGAGACGTGCTTGCTAAGGATAGTAAATTGTGTAAGACCAAGTTCTATTTGCTTATTAATGTCATTTGTGCGGACGATTGTGTCTCACCAAAGCCATTCGTGCGAGTGGTTTGAAATCGCTCTATCTAAAAGATCCTGTGAATTATGGTGTTATACTCAACCATTTTCAGCGCATGTTTGTTATACGAGGGATAAATGTTATAAAGCTGCAGTTGCTCTTCAGAGGCATTCTAGCATTTATGTGATTCAAGCGTTAGATCAAGTTTTCTTGAACTACACCTCCTGCCTGCTGGACTCTAAATCGTGAGTATTATTCAGAATTAGAATTATTCAGTGTAGCTCATGTAAACAGGAGCATCGAGGAGACTTCTTAATGCTGCTTTCATTAGGCAGAAGCTCGCATAGCATAGGAACAGTTACTGCAGACCACTAGTTAAGTAAGTGTGGTCACTCACGTGTATGATGTATATGCTATATTGCCACAGTAAAAAGTTTGGATAAGTTTCAATTATTAAAATCTCCATTTTCATAGAATTACGCACGTTTTTATAATAAATAATATGTAAAAGGCTTAAAAACTACAAGGGCCACAAAAAACTGTAACCAGATTCAGATTCAATTTCAAAAATACATTCAGAAAAGCTTCTTCTTTTTTTTTTTTTTTTTTTTTTTTTTGCTTATGGCGAGGTAAGAAAATTTTAATTCTGTTGCCAGCGAAAGATATTCACGCATCGACCAAGGGCTATCATATATTATGATAGAAAAACCACAGTCCTATCGTTGAACCCGAACGCCATGCTCAATAGAAACAAGAAGGAGCAAAAATAGCTCACAATCGAGATATGAAACGTGCAGAAAGTATCCATTTTGCAAGTGCAAAATGATGACACCAGCTATAGCCGCCATGTTTATCCGATTTCAGTCATCGAGGGCAGCTTTTACGTGCACAGAATCTCAACCCCTGACGAGGATGATGGGCTGCGTACATTTTCAGGAGATACAAATGCATCGCCGATTTCCTGTGCAAATCAGCTTACTGCCAAGATGAAGCAGAACTCTGTCTCGGTCCACAAACTAATCAACGTCACAAGGAAAACTTGGCACCCGAAGTCCGTGGCAGCTGTTATAAACCTAATTTCGCGAGCTGACATCAGCCCATCTTGCTTTAATCGCCAGCTCCATGAACTGGCCACCATCTTTAATATTATTTTGATGACCATTAATCGGACAAAGTAATCTCGACTACTTTCGACGACTCGTCTACTTTCACGTGAAAGTGTGCGCGTAGTTAAGAGGAAAAGGGGTGCCCATAGCTGTGCCCCGCCTTTGATGGAACAACCTGTTGTCGAACAGCATGGTGTAGCTTGCAAGCACTGTCTCTATTAGTGAGGTGAGCATGGTAGTGGGAACGGTTTTCTCGTGACGCATTTGCACAAAATCATTGCATGCTGAGATACTATCTTCATGATAAATGTCTGGTAAGTACTACCTTTCTAATAGCCTTAACTCATAATGAATCTACCGGCTACTAGATTATACCACCGAAAATCCCCTTAGGTTGCATCACTATTTTTAGCTAACTCTGCCTTTTAAATGTTTGTGCCCTATATTCAAACCAACCCATCACCAGTAATTTATATAAGTTTCGAGTCCTGCAAGTCTATTGCCAGATCTTGGCCTATATACCTAACTATCGTCTACAATATCTTGTAACTATCTGTATCTACAGACTAGATTTTTCAGTAGTCCTTGTGAGGAGAGCTTTAGTGGTGTTCCATTCTGCAGACGGGTGCCTAGCGAAGACAGAACTGGTGTTGAAGATATCAGCTCATTTTGCATTATATGTATACATATATGTACAGATGCATAGATAAACTTACGCCGATAAACATAGCGTTCTGCGACTAATCTGCTTTCTCCTTTTGCCGTGCTGCAGAAGGTAGGACGAATCACCATTTTGCTCACGTGGCACCGATCAACCAATCGGGAGCCTTTTCGTCAAGATAAACAACGCTGGTCGCGACAAACTTTTCTTTTAGATTTTCCGAGGATTACAGCAGAGGTTGAGAAAACTCCAGGTCTTGTGACTTATCGAAATGGCTCCCAAGCAACGGATGCGCGTAGCTAGTGAAAAACACAGTCAAAATGTTAACGCTCGTGGAAATGTTCCAAAAACTATGGTGAGTTTGACGTATGATCTATTCTAGATGCACTCAAACCATCGGATAACCTGCAATCTGAACTTAGGTCCGAAGCCTTGGTTGTACGTCTTGCTTATGGTTGTATTTTTCTTATCTGAGTCGCTAAATCAGCTATTTTAGGTTTTAATATTATTTTGTTCTGCATGCGTTTAATCCTATTAAGAGACAACATCTTGATATTAGTTGAGGCTTAAACGGGCTGCAACCTCTAACAAGTTTGTGATCTGCGCCTGTTCTAGTTCTGAACTCTACGAGTTTTATCAACAAGCCATGACTATGTTAATATTCTTCATGAACCAGCACAAAAAGTTTAGCTTTCAAATAGCCTTTTCTCATTCAATTGCTGTTTCTATCATCCATTTGAAATCACAATCCACATGTATGTTGTGCTCATGTCACAGAAAAACTGTATGTAGGATTTATAAAGGCATATACTTTAACATGTATCCATCAATCCTACGGTTTTGTTTCGATTTCAAATTTATATATGCTCAGTAATAAAATTAGAATATCAACATTTAAGAGATATCTGCCTCCCAAAATAATGAGCAAACGAATCTATGAAAATGTTAAAAGGTTGCAAAAACGTTTCATATTTTGCAATTTGTAGCCATCTTAAAGACCAATCCTTCTAAAAAGTCCTCCAAAATCAAAGTTGTTTATCGTGGTAGCTGAGCCTCAAATCCTTCTTAGAAGAGCCTTTAATGTTTGGTGGAGGATATATTGATATGTATTGTAATACGTCTCTGTATTTTTTGTTTTTATATATGTGTGTGTAAGTTACAGGTATGTAGGTATGTATGTATGTTTTTATTTTTGTATGTGTGGATGTGTATTGTGTTGTGTGTGTGTGTGTGTGTGTGTGTGTGTGTGTTTGTGTGTGTCAAAGGCTTTGTCAGGTCAAATGTTGGCAAGTTACTGATTTTGAAGGTTGTCATTTTGTTTGGAGCTAATTCTCATTGACATTTGAAGTATCATTTGAAGCTAATTTTGCAATTTTGTCTTTTGTGCCTTTGATTTTGCCAGTGAGTTGTTTAGAGTTCACCCAATTTGTGCAAGTGCATAGTTTAAGGTTTTTAAAACCTACCTAACAGATATATATGATATCTTGTCTAAGTGGTCTTAGCACATGGCAAAGTGTGCACCACTGTCCTAACATCTATAGCAAATAATTTTTAATTGCACTCCAGATGAAATCCTATGAAAGTTTTAACAGAGCTTAGTATGCATGGCAGTCAGGATGAAATCCTGTAAAAGTTTTAACAGAGCCAAGTATGCATGGCAGTCATTATTGTGAAGAGAATGCAAGTTTCGGTTTAAGCCTTTGGCACAAAAAAAAACGTTCTGTAAAAAGAATGGGGGAAAAAGTTTTCAATGGTCCATGTGAGCAATTTTGGTGGAAGGCTATTATCCATGTAAAGAATGGATGGAAAAAGAATAGAGGTAGCACTGGACCAACTGCTCCTCTAGCAGTGCTTTTTCTTAATGTATTGCCATCGACTTAAGTACCATTGACTTGAGCTGAAGTACCACAATCAACTCCTGCTCAGTGACTTGTTTTTCCATAGAAAGGCAATGTAAAAATCTAAAAATGGGGAAGGTCTTGGGCTGTACTTTCTGAAACTAAGTGTGAAGATTGCTCTATGGTTTTCAATGTCATGATGTCTGTTAAATTAAGTAGGAATCTGGTTACCCAATTACACAGTTGCAGATTTTATTTTTGGCATGTATAACCTATTGTTTAGAAGCCCCAAGAAGATAAGTATGCCGTGGGACCAGTTTTGCTTGGGCTCTTCTTGTTTGTCGTATGTGGATCAGGTATGTTTGATTAGGTTCTCGTTTGTTTTTTTTATTGATCAGGTGTTTTAAGCTTGGGCTCTTGTTCTTTACATATAGATCTGGTGTTTTACCCTGGTAGGCTGTTCTGCTGCGTTACATGTGGATCTGGAATGTGTTGCTTAGGCTTGTCTTGCCCTCTTTATGTGAGTCATGCCTGCTTTGGCTGGGCTCTTTGTGTTCATTGTAAATGGGTCAGGTGTGTTTTGGTGTGGATCAAGTATTTGGCTTGGAACCTTTGCTGTCTGTGTTGTCAATGTATTCAACTTTACGGCGTTATTCAAGGCGTTCTTACGACGCAAAATTGAGTTTTAAAAGTTATAATGGTTAAGTTATAATCATTTAATTTCTTTTGCTTCTGTAGCGGTGTTTCAGATCATTCAGAGTATTCGGATGGGATTCTGAAATGCCTTGATCGTTTGGATGCTTTAAGAAGCGTTATCTGGCAAGTGCGTGTGGGAATAATTCGCCCATAGTGCGTTCAAGATGGTATTTATACTGTTATGGAAGGCGCTTATTTCGAATTCTATTTTACTTAATTTATGTGCGTCCGGAATCTGGACGAATTTTTTCATGGTTTTATTTGCGATCGAAGTCTGCTGTAAATGCAATTCGGCCTAGCCTCTGATTCATTTGCGTGTCCGTCGGTATGTTTGCATGACTTTGCTCTGAATTGACTTTCGTTGACTTGACAACTATTAGTTGCAATTTCTCTTTTGATGCAATCGTGCCCGATTTGAATATTGCGTTATGAATAGGCTAGAATGGGCGTGAATGGGCTAGAACGCTTAAGTATCTCTTGTTAACTTGGGTGTTACTGGATTGTTTGCAAATATTTTCGTAATAATGGAGCGAGGGTTTATGCTCACAGTGTTTTTCTCGATTTCCTCGTGTGCGTTTTTTGCCTATGTTTGTCGTATTGGGCGTCACTGTACGAAAAGCGATTGCTTCTAAGGACGCTGGCCGTATTTATGTGATGAAATGGAGGCACATTAGCGTATATAGCATAGCTCCCGAACCAACCGACCCGTCCCTAAAAGTCGTCGTAAATGTGCCCAAGTCAAGGTGGATTCTCAAAACTTTTGTGACGTCACCAAGCATTTTGTTTCCTTAAGATAAAGTGAAATATGTAGGTAAGAGGCGCAGTTTGTGATGACTCGCTTGCACCCCTAGACTAAGATGCCGGGTGAGTGCCCTGCTTGCATTTTTAGCCGCACAAAAATGCTTTTTTGAACGATATGAAGTGATGAAATATCACTTTAAAAGTGCAGATAAAATCTTATTGTGGCTTTGCCATGAAGTCCTTACTGTTCAAGCATATGGTTTGAACGCTTATTTATAACTATCTTGGAACATGGTGGTGCGTTACTTTGCCGCCTCGCTGAAAGACTTCTCACTGTCGTTACAATTAGAAAGGAGTCTATAAGTTAAGCGTCGCGCTTTGTTGCCCACCTTTTCTCCACCTTGAGCTAACTTTTAATCTGCATGCTAAAAAATGCGAGCAAGTTCGCAATTTTTGAAGCCCCCGATCTGCAAACTGTGTTCAATTCCATTTGTTTCGTATTGAGCGTTCCTGGGCAGCTGGAGCCAGAAGCAAACATTTTGTCTTTGGCTGCGATTGGTGAGTCCTTGTTATGACACTACCAAGCTCGGTTTAGCTACGGAATTTCTTATAACGGGTTACCAGAAATGAATAAGCCACATGATACTTATTGAATTAGCAGCCTATTGAATTGGGAAGAAAGAAGTCGTGTATCGAATACATATATCTGTATGTGCCCCTTTAAGTTTAATCCCCGTGAAGTTTTCTCTTTTCATGATCGCTTCTAAATGATGGCTCAGTGACAGCTATGGCGCTTTCGTGCAGGTACTCGCGTACATTTGATCAACAAACCTCACGCTGTAAATGATGCGAAAGCGTCCATGTACAGCCAATTGGTCCAATTTTTAAACATTACGAAAACAAAGACATCACAGTCAAATTTATGCAACACTGTATAGGGGTCTTCAAACATGCACTTGTTCACGGTGCCGATAACGCCGGTGTCAGTGAATCTCAGTGTTAGGTGGTCCTTATTTCTACAGAAGTCACGCAGATCTTGCAAACGTTTTATCACGCGCAAAGAGCACTGGCTGGTTCGAGCAATTTTGATAGGTGTGTTATATGTTTGCCAGTCGGGTTTTAAGCATTTGCGAGCTTTTGGATCGTCGTTAAAAGGCGTAGATGGTTCATTAAAATTTTCAGCGCGAAACAATCGACTGCTGAACCAATGGTCAGTTCATGTGTACGAAATGAATGCGCAGGCTGTCCCGCGATTCGGTGATCGAAATAAACGCACGAAGGGCTAGCATTGCGCGAGTGTTCCTCTCATTGCTGATGTTCGGGATCTGTTGACACTTCAGGAAGGGAAACTCGCCCTCTCAGTATCGTCGCGGAAGACACAAGTGAGGTAGTAGAAAAGCGTCATGTCGCCTCTCCCCTTTTCCTTAATGTCATTCTTACCCTACCTGAAGACTAATTTCAGTTTGTCATAATGGCTTATCAAATCTTGTACAAAGGAATACACGATCTTTGGTGATTTTGTCGATCCTTAATTCTCATCGTCGATGACAGTGCGAAGAAGTTGATCCAGTACATGGTGCTTGCAACTGATAAGCTGGCATTTGGGGAAAGCTTTCTCCTCGAAAGCTTGATGCAACCGAAAAACAAGCCCTGTATTCTTGCCGACATTCTCTTATGTTTTCATTCTGTGAATGTTTCAGCTTTCTATGCCTTTAACTTGAGCGCAGTCAACTTAATTTCTCTTGCTTTATCTTTGAAGACTGCCTTTCAAAACCCTCGAAGAGTAACCTCCACTTCTTCACAAGAAGCGTGCTCACAAAGTGCCTCTTCAACTTGGCAGATCTTGTGTAGATAGCCTTATGGACTCCAGACTGGCCTGGGATTGGGATTTCAATGCCTTCACTAGAAAGCTGGTGGCATAGCTTGGCTGCTTTACGCGACGGCCGCTTTAAGCGTGTGGCAAGGCGTCTTGCGTTGCTTGGTGGGTTACGCTTTCTTGTGCTATTTGATGCTTCTTTCTCGTCATCCCAAGGACTGTCTTTGCTGGTGTCCAACAACCAGGGATCTCCCAGATAGCAGGTGTGGTCCTTTTCGCTTCCGTTTCCTCTTTTTCCTTGGATATGTGGATGGTCTTGACACTAGTAGGTTTGCCATCAGTGAAATAACCAACCTGGTCCTTGCTCTCAATTTGTGGTTTGTATTGATTCTCATCGCCTTTGCGCATCAACTCACCGTCAATCTTTGTAGTAGCAGTAGTAGTAGTAGTAGTAGTAGTAGTAGTAGTAGTAGTAGTAGTAGCAGTAGTAGTAGTAGTAGTAGTAGTAGTAG
>QQSS02184282.1:0-13892 GCA_003687565.2 Craspedacusta sowerbii | reverse complement strand
GTGAGTTATAGTTAAAAAGGTTGGAATAATAGTTTGCGATATTTTGTATTGTATTATATTATGTTGTTACAAGTCTTAATATCGCAATTGTAATTATAGTTTTACGATGGTGTAAAGAAAAATATATCGGTGGACGAAAGGCAACAACTTTAGTCTTTGCGGCAACTTCACACCCGTGACAAACCCTTCGCACACACCGTGGGAATGTAAAACTGTGTCTATATACTACCAGTACTTTTATATGGAGCTGAGACCTGGACAATGACTGTTATATACGACGGGGTGGTCCGTGGGAGGTTTGCCATGATGTGATAGAACTTATTAAACGCGTATGTAACAGACGCTTGTCTTCCTCACCGATTTATTTTTATGCATCACCTTCTACCGTCAACACCTTAAAACTAAAATACAGTAAAAATCGTCAATCAAGCAATATATCTACAATCGCGACAACAATGTACGCCTAGCTGACGCAACGCGTAGGTTAAAGCCCAAAATAAATAACGTTACAAGAAAATTCTAAAAAAGTCGACAACAATTTCCTGAATAACTTGAAAGGACTTCGAATAAGTGCGAATAAGAATAAGAATAAGAATAAGAATAATTAACTGAATAAGAATAATTCGAATAAGAATAATTAATTGAATAACTTGAAAGGACTTCGAATAAGTTTACATGAAATATAAAAGAGCAAATACCACTTTCTTCTTTCCACACCTCGGATAATATGAAGATAGTCACCACTCATACAGAGCGTGAAGCGACAAGCACGACGGACGATTCCGTCTGTCAAACCTAGCTTCGTAGATTATAGTCCTAAAGACTAGATCTCACTGAGTAGCAGCTCAGGCGATAGAGGACGATTGTTTATCCGAACCTCCTATCTTATCCGTGCCTAAGCTCGTTCCTCCTAGTGTAACATAACATGCATGTATATATAGGCCAAAGAACTGCCAATGCAGCAAGAACAGTCATGAAACATCATGCCAAAAACTCGCAACGCAAGCTCGTCAGCACAAAAGGCAAGCCCCCACCCCGATGTCATCACGCCGAGTCACGCTGAGTAAGCTCAAGAAGTATCTGAGAACTGGTCAAGCAACTGCTTGGAGTCCCATTTATACCTCGAAACCCCTGAAGACCTCGAGTGCACCGTCTCACTAGAACATAAGCTCTCAAGTAAACAGTTGTTCGAGATCGTCGCAATTTTAGCAGCCTGCCCCCAAATCACTTGAGCATTGCCACATGCGCAGTACCCGGGGAAAATCCCATGTAAATAATCAAAATGGCTAGCAATACGTATTTTTCGTCCCGGCCAAGGGACACGTCAGTGACCTTTGGTTCGATTCTTAGCTGTCCAAGCAACTGCGTGGAGCCCCATTAAGTTCTCGAAACCCCTGGAGACCTCGAGTGCATTGTCTCACGAGAAAATAAGCTCACATGCGAACAGTTGCACGAGATCTTCGCAATTTTAGCAGCCTGCCACCAAATCACTTGAGCATTGCCAACTGCGCAGTACGCGGGAAGAGTCCCTTGTAAACAATTAAATATGGCTAGCCTTACGTACGTTTCGTACCGGCCAAAGGACTCGTCAGAGACATTTGGTTGGAGTCTTAACTGGCCAAGCAACTGCTCGGAGACCCATTAAGTTGTCAAAACCCCTGGAGTCCTCGAGTGCACCGTCTCACAAGAACATAAACTCTCAAGTAAACAGTTGCACGATATCGTCACAGTTATCGCAGCCTGCCCCCAAATTACTTGAGCATTTCCGGCATTGCCAGCGGCCTCTCTATGTGCATGAATTAACCTGTGTTGCTTAAGCGAATTTTCAATGAGCAATTTGTATACAATTGAGCTCAGTTTATTTGTATTCTAGGGGGATTTATATACGGAAAAAGGCCTTATTGACAAATATTTGTGTAGGAGGAAGAACGCATTAGCAACAACAACGAATAGACCAGATTGCACGAAGATACGAACAACAACAATGGAAGCGGAGTGGTGAAAGCGGAGTGAAGGATACTTTTATAAAGTTACGTTCTTGTTATAAGCCAGTTGTCTTCCCCACAGCTTGCAAGCTCGGTCATTGGGTCGTCGCGGCGTCGTCGCAAAGACTTCTTCTTGCATTATTTCGTGGCTTGGTCGATTTTCAACCATCTTCGACGTTGCAGCGACGTCGCGTTTGTTGCAGGTCGCACTACCACGTTGCAACGAAGTGGCAATTCATCGCAGTTTGTCGCAAGATGCAAAGTTCGTTGCTGAAAGGTCGCGTTCATCACGTATGTTGGGCAGTTTAAGAGTGCCATTGGCTGCCGCAATTGATCTGATATTGTATGGGAGACCAATTAAGCTTCTCAAACCATAGTTGTTTGGCTCTTATGAGATTGGGGTTTAGTCGACCTAGACGAAATGCCTGTTTTATAAAATCCCTCTGGCTCACGATAGAGTTTCCCACCGCAGAGCTGCCGCATTTTCTGTTGAAGTTTGCTTGTTTATCATGGCTTCGAACGGAAGTCTTTCAGCTAGGGTTTTGAGGAAGTTGAGGTAGATGATTCTACCGAAAGGTAAGCTGTAAAAGCATGTGCTTTACCATCAACAAGCTTTATAATCCTGACATAATTTACGAATGCCAAGGAGTGGCAGGGCAATTATGTCCTAGGGCGATGCAGTGGTTTTCCTTTTGTCATGGCACGTGTTTGCTGCAAGGTTCTACACCGTTATAATAGATTGCAAAGCTTCTTAGAGTATCTGGGTTTTATTCAGGAAGAGAAACAAAGCCCGTGAGGAACTAAGGGATTGGCGCCAAAGACGCAAAGCTGGTTGTCAGATATCTACGTCGTTGGTTTCGCAGTTTGCCCAGTTGTCTGCAGCTGCACCTGTGTTTTCCCAGCTTTCACTGAAACTATGAAAGAGCATTTTTTTTCTTTCGTTTAGCTGCCCTGCAACTTCTGTATCAGTCCCCAAAAAAGAAAAAGTTCAGCTTCATTTTCTCCCTCATAGCAATAATGGGAAGACAGGTAACCGTCACAAGGTTGTAATTGATCACCGTGGAGCCTTACTGTACACTAACCTCTCAAGCTTGATTTAGTGTTATGCCTTGGAAATTATTATGTAAGAAAAGTGTTGTGCTGTACGCATTGGGTTTATCTTGAGCGATACGTTTTCCTATTAGACAACAATTGGCGTTTTCCTGCTTTTCTTCTAGGACTTAGTAAACATTTCAGGTGTAAAAGGTCGAGTGGTGCATGTGGAAAGCTCGGATTTTTCAGCTGTCCGAGAGGGGAAAGTTTTAAGTGGAAGAGGGCTGCTAGTTTTTTAAATTACTTTCCAGGCTACATGTGTTTTGAATTGATCCTAGTTATGCGATTTCACCCCAACTTCCTTGCATTCCCTGTTGTATTCTCTTGTAGTTATTTATATAACGTAGATTTTTTTTAGGTCTAGTGCAGTAACCTCGTGTGCCCAATGTTGCTGCGCTGCCTACGCGATCGTGCCCACCAATGAAAGCAAAGAGAAATATCTCCGTTCATTTATTTTCGAGAAATAATAATCGCTTTCATGTTAAGGAATGTAAAGGTAGATTGCTATCGTTATTTTCTGTAGTAAGTTGTGACTTGTAAACGTATGGTCGCGAATTCCTTCGAATTGCTATTTCCATTCAGTTGCAGGTAGTTAGCTCCTCATATTTTAGTTTTTGTGTTGGAGCGTACGTTGCATGGCTTCTTGTAGTTTTACTACTTGCACATCTGCGCTGATTGACAGATATTATGACTTAAAGGCGTAATCTAGTAGGTATTCTATAATAAAAGTTTGTTTATTTTAGCGGTGCTTACCTCAACAAGGCCCGACTTCCATGCTGCCTCCTCGAGCGTGAAATAGTAAAACAGTTGCACGAGATCGCCACAACTTGAGCATTGCCAGCAGCGCTGTACGTGGGAAGAATCCCTTGTTAATAATCAAAAATGGCTAGCCTTGCGTACGTTTCGTCCAGGCCAAGGGACTCGTCAGAGACCTTTGGTTGGAGTCTTCACTGGCCAAGCAACTGCTTGGAGTCCCATCAAGTACTCGAAACCCCTGGAGACCTTGATTGCATCATCTCACGAGAAGATAAATTCTCAAGTGAGCAGTTGCACGAGATCGTCACAAAGCCGTATGTTTCGTCCCGGCCAAGGGACTCGTCAGAGACCTTTGCTTGGAGTCTTAACTGGTCAAGTGTCACCCGGTAGAATCGTATTATGGATGCGCGCTGTGTTGAGCTGACATCAAACTATAAGACTGTCTCTATCGTCTTTTTATATTTTACGGTGGTGCCGGTGTAATTATTGACCGATAGAGGTTCATGCTGCCGTACTGTTTTTTTCTCTCATTCCTCATCTTACTCTACCTATATACAAACCCATAGACATTATTTCATATCCTTTCTTTATGAAATGTCCGGTCCGGCAACGCTCCCCTCGCTTACAGGCATTCCAGCAAACGTAGGGCACAGTAGACATAGAGTTCGGGACTTCTGAAGTCAGAAGCAGGATAGTGCATTTAGCGTCGGCAGGCTTTGTTTTTCCTTGGCATGCGCTTTGCGATGACGCTGGTCTACAGGGTTTGTGTAGCGTTGCAGCATTCAAAGCTCCTTGAATCATGCCTTAAAGCATGGGGGTTACACCAAACTGACGTTTTCGGCCACCCACACTCCCGCCCCTACAAAAAAATGATGCCTATAACATTTCTAGGTATTTCGCTCTTCCCCTTTGCGGCTGGTCTTCAACTTCGATACCAGGCCTGTTTTACTGGTTTCTGCAGGGCTGAGTGAGCGATAGCCGTCTGCTCTTTATAATGCCTTTGCCCCGTGGGCAAGTGAATCGATATTCTTCATCCGGTTTATACGTGAGTTAACGGTCTTCTTCGCCCCGTGGGCAAGTCAATCGATCTCCTTAGTCCGGTTGGTACGCAAACTAGCCGTCTTCTTTGCCCCGTGGGCAAGTAAACCGACCATCTTCTTAATTTTTTCCCCAAACTAAATTAAACTTAGCAATGAATGAACGTAAACAAGAAACAATTTTGACATCGACGTAAGTACGGTCATCTGACGGACTAGTTCCAAGGACGCCAGAATTCCTTCGAACCGTCGGTTATCAGCTTATCCACGCAGCAGATGTGGTTTAAATTTGAGTCGCAGGTGAGGTGGAGAGGATGGCGCATTATTCTGCTCGGACGTCGTCTTCCAACCTGCGATGGCTCTGTGTTCGGCGGCGACACGATTGTCTCAGCTTATGTGATCTGGGGTGGTCGTGTAGTTTTCCCCTTAACCATGGTCTATCGGTTCGATTCTTTTATCCGCAGGGACGTCTCGACTAGTTGATGTTCTCCCTATCTGAAAACTGATATGAAGTCTATTTAACTATTTCGGGCAGACACCTACTTACGCGCTTGACTCACCCATCGCATCCTCGACGTCTGCATTCTCTTCACCAGATTCTTTAATTACGGTTGAGCTGTTGGCTTGTGAACGCCTGCGTGACTTTCCAGCCAGATTCCTAGATCCGGAAGGAGCGTTATCGGGATCCTCTGTCGTCACAGTTTGCTCTTCATCTCTTCACCAAAGAAACTCACAAGGAAGAACTAAATTCCGGTGCAAAACGCGCGTCTTACTCGTAAGCTTGCTTTCTCGTTTTACTGCATAGAGGAGGCCATCCTGGTCTCGGAATTTGGTAAGGATAGCAAAATAATGCTCTCAGAAGGACCTTAGCTTACCAGTTTCCCCTCTCTCGCTAAGGTTCCGGACGAGAGCTCGGTCCCCAACGCGCAGGTTACCGAGACAAGGTAACTGGTCATGCCTGATTTTATCGCTGCTTTTCCTTGCTGCTGTCTTCTCAGCTGCAACTTTTTAAGCCTCCTCCATACTGTACTTTCCAGCACTTACTGTACTCAGTCGGATTGCTTACTGGCAGTTCTAGACGGGGTAAGATGGCGTTGGTGGGCAGGCGCGGATGGCGACAAAACAGCAGAAAATAGGTGGAATAGCCGGTTATACTATTCGAGGTGCTGTTATATGCAAAAACAAGTTTATTAACGTGGTCATTCCATTGAGACTTCCAGGCTTCAGGGAGGGTTTTCAGCATAGTTATAAGGGTCTGATTCATCCGCACACATTGGCCGTTTCCCATAGGGTGGTATGGGGAAGTTAGGCTCTTAAACATGCCACAGAGTTGCTCGAGCTGCTCAAATATTTTATTTTCCCATTCCTTTCCCTGGTCGTGAAGTATCCTACTAGGAATTCCGAACCAACCGATAAAATTGTAAAATATGATGTTTGCTACAGTGGTTGGTTAATGATTTGTTTTTCGTCGGGTAGGCCTGGCTAAACCAAGTAAAATTGTCAGTTATAACAAGGAGATATTCATACCCTCCAGAACACGTGTCCAAGGGGAGGAAATCTACACATACTAGTTCGAGCGGTGACGATGTGATAATTGACCCAAGGGGCGCCGTATGGATGACATGACGGACACACTTTTGTTACGTGGTGCTCAATTTCTTGCTGCACGTTTGAGCAGAATACCCTGTCGTTCTGTACGGTCTAATCGATTTATGGCACGCAATCACGAAAGCGACAAAGCAACAAATGCACAAAATATCCGATAACTGTTTTTACTAAGATTTCCGAAAAACTCTTTTTACAAACGCTGAGTGGCCCTACGACACAAAAAGCAGCCACAAACTCTCTCGATCAACTCTTCCAAAACTTCTCTCTCCGAATCTCTCTCACACCAAAAAACTCATCCCTCTATACACTACACCCAACCCTTATATAATCATAAACCGAAAACCGACTGGTTAAAAAAGATCACGATTAACAACCAGCCAATGCTTAAGCACGAAGAAAAATAGCAACAATAACCAATGTACGTAGCAATAAAAACGCAAGAACGATAACCACTTATCACAGGCACAAAAGTATACAAGCTCTGTGGTCGCCATTTATCATTCTCCCCACCAGAACACGACGGTAGTCACCAAAAAGCAGACAATTGAAGTAACATATGAAAAATAACACGCTAAACAATCTCTTGCAAAATACCAATCAACAACGACAACGCCAAGATTAAAAGTTGATAAATAACTGTATTAACATCAATCGCAAACTAATTATTTACATTTGCCCCAAATCTAACAGGATTCTTTACCAATCGCCCATACCTGGTCGTAATGATCTCAGAATCGGCTATAGTCAGAGATGTTTCAGGACGCATAGGTATTTCACCTGCACCATTGGCGACAGGACCATCAACAACAACCTGATCATGGTCTTCCGAGGCGACTTCCAACGGATACAGTTTCCTGATGGGGCGGCTAACATACCCGGACGCAGTCTTAACCCTGGCCGAACGACCCTTCCCATCTCTCCTAGAAAAAACTTCCTCGACCATCGCTAGAGGCCGAGTCTGGCGTTTGCGTAATTCGTCTTGAATAAGAACAACTTCGCCCTTTCTAATCGGTCGAACTTTCATCCACAGCCGTCTTGCCACACCAAGTACACCAACAAGATATTCAGTCCGGCACAAAAACTCCATTCGCCGCCCCATTTGAGTTTTTCACTTAGCAAACTGTGAACCGCGACGAGGACTTGCTTACGCTACCAACACGAGCCACAACGAGAAATATTTCAGGAGACAAAGCTATGGGAATTCCATTTGGGAGCCCTCGTACAGAAAGCTGATTGGTCTTTTGTTGACGGCAGACTCCACCTTACCAAGAACCGTTTCAAGTTCTTCCCACGTTAACGAGACACTCCCTAACACTTTTCTCAATGAAGCTTTAACTACACCAATCAGCTTTTCCCACACACCATCCCACCAAGGCCTACGCTCCACAATAAACGTCCATTTTACTCTTAAACTTGCCCGTGCTGCCCACTTTGATAGAGAAACAAAATTACTAGCGTGGTCCCTCCAAATAGTAGAAGGTTCCCCCCTACGTGCTACAAAGCGGATCATAGCACGACCAAAGGCCTCCTCACTCAACCCAGACACTAACTCAAGATGTACCGCACGGGTCCGAAAGCATGTGAAAAGAGCAAACCAAGCCTTTTGTCGACTTTTAAAGAACAATGGACCTCGAAGATCCAACCCCACAAAATCGAATGGCCTGGAGTAAATCACACGGTCTACCGGATATGGTGGCGTAGATTCACATCCGCTAGCAGCAGAGAACCTACGACAACGTCTGCAATGCAAAAGAACTGATCGGATAGCCCTTTGCCCTTGCAAACCCCAAACACCCAGAAGACTCATTTCATACAACACTGTAGTCGCCCCATCATGGCTTAACTTCTCATGCACACATTTTATCAACAAATCAATCGCCCGGCGCCTGGAGACTACAATCGGGTGTTTCTCATCAAACGAGATATCAGACATGCTAATTCTTCCACCCAGGCTTTTTCTTCCACCAGACTAATTCTTCCAGATGCAAATTCTTCCACCCAAACGACAAATACTGAAAACACGAGATTTACGACTCACCGCAGAATTACTACAAAGATCCTTGATTTCTTCACTGAAGCAAAACCTTTGCACCTGTTTCAAAACGATTAACTCGCCCATTCGCTCTTCTTCCTCGCTTAGGTCCCTAGGCTTGGCAAACTGGGGTTGATAATACAATTTTCGCAACCAAGCCTGACTACTAGTTATCCTTCTCCATTTAGAAATTCGTGTTGGATTAACAATATTAGGATCAAACACATGAACATTGCGAACATCAGGAGCCATTGCCACATAAACAAGCCTCAACCTCTGAACTAGGACGGTCCAAAGGCCACCGCCTTTGACAACAAATGAGCGAATTTGGCCTATGCCACCACAAATCAGGCAAAACTTGAACACCCCTAGATGGAAGTCGACAGGATTGTCAGTAGTTGGCACGTAACTCCAACACAAATTCGCAGCTTGTATATACAATAAACGATTTCTAATAAAAATATCATGCTGAAAAGAATTTCCTGTGATCCAACTTAGGCAAATAGTCGAATCGGTCCAACAGAAAACAGGCAAGGGTGCATGTACGTGGAAAAGAGCTTCTTGAATAGACCTTGCTTACTTTACGGCTAAAAACACGCCAGAAGCTCAAACCTGGGACCAAAATTAAGTTGCAATAATTTTGGTGTCACAAGTCGAGACTTAGCGGAAACAAGATGACTAGAAACACCTCTCTCAGTCTGAACACGTAAGTATGCAGATGCAGCATATAACCGCTTACAGGCATCACAAAACAAATGCAACTGTGCTTTGCCAGACTCACCTATACCAACCCATCGAGGCACACTAATGTCTTCAGATTGACGCATAATCTGCTTCAAATCTACAAGCACTTTAAAGGAACCTGAATCAGAACTATCAAAATCTTCAGGCATTAAACGCTCATCCCAAGATTTACCCTTTATTCAGGTATCTTGCAGCAATATCTTCAAATTAGCTAGCAAAGGACAAATTAGGCCATGGGGATCATAAAACTTTGCTAGGATGGAGGCTAATACACGCTTAGTAATTACATCGGGTATGTTGATGTCATTTAAAGAAGTTCTGGGCGCAATCCCGTTCAAATTTGCACATGATACCAGCTACCTTTTGGAGTGGTTCAACTTCATGCGCACCACGTTGCAATAGCGCAGAAGCATTGGTCCGCAACTTCCTAAGGTTTATTTTCGCATCGGCCATGATTCTTACTGCCTCATCCCACAATGTTACAGCAGTTATAACTTTCGTCGAACACAGAGGTTATCACGTCATCAACATATAAAGACCTCAACAACAAACTTACTATATCAAAATCCAATTTAGAGTTCTGCAAATGATGACGTACAACAACTTGAAGGATTGATGGTCTAAAAGCAAGACCAAAAGGCTCACATGCCATTCTGTACACCGAATCTCTCCACAGAAATTGCAACGAATCCCTATCACTTTCATGCATCTATTAAACCCAGCACGTAGTTTCGAGGGAGGTTTGTGACGGGGTGGCTGATTTTTGACGCATGAAGGAAAAACTCGACTTATTTCGACTTCCTTCGCCGATATTCCTTAGACACACCACCACTGTAAAACTATAACAAAACCATGACAGTAGTTAACTAAGATATACAGACTTCGAAAAAAATTCCGATATGCATCATATAAGACAATTAAACTGCAGATACTAGAAAATATAAAGAGGGTAAAGTCTCACCGCTATCCTCTCACTACGGCTCGGCTGATCTAGATCTTGCTGAAGTGTCTATCCTACCTCTGCCCTTATATACACGTTTTCCAAGTAAGCTGGGTATTGTTGTTGTATGACAGATATGACTAATGTTACAAAATAAATTGCGAATAATTAACGTTACAAATGCGTGTCTAAGTGTCTCCGTGTGAGACCAAGAAATGAAGTAACCGGACATAATTCCCCACAGGACATCACACAGCTATATATGGAGCACACAGCACGATTACATTGCATAGCCTATGCTAACAGCGGATAGTGCAACAACAAAATAGTGTAGACGGAAGCCGTGAGTCAGGCCAAACCTAACGAGGCTACATGCAATCTGCACAGGCGTCGAGCAAACCCAACAGCGCAAGACACGCTCCCAGAAAACTTTACAGTAACTTGCCTAGCTTATTTACTTACTTCTTAAGAACGGAGCGGGATAAACGAAGTATAAGTGGCCCACAAATATTAACAGCACCTTTATCTGCCAAAGCGCCTTCTCAAAGTCACCCAAGATGAAATAGCGACCAAGCCGAAAACGCAGCAGCACATCAAAAAGCTCAGGTAAGAAGTTTGGACCCTGCTGCAAGAACTGATTTAAGGCAAGGCGCTCGTGCTTACCTGCCAAACTAGGATCTAACACAATTCTAGCTTTCGTGGTGAGGGATTCCTACTTAAAAACAGGTCTATGAGGAATATAAAATATTGCCGCGGAATCAACAACTGGAGCTTTCTCTGCCTACCCCTCCTCAACCATGAAATGTATCTTACAATTATGCAATGTACTCTCAGAGGTGGAAAGCTTTCTATTTAGACGCTTAAGCTTACCTACAGCAACTTCGTATTTGCGACCAGGTCGCAAATCAGATCGCCAGGGTAGGGTAAGTGAGCACCTTCCCTCAGCATCCCTTGTCAGTGTAGAAACCACTGCATCAGCTTCAAAGTCACTATTGTAAAAGTCACTTACTCCAACGTGCTCTTACTCCCAAAACCGTTCAATGCTATCACCCTTTTCAGATAAACAATACTTAAGAACTGCCTCATCACAATCACCAGCATCTGCACTCCCATGCAACATCCACCCAAAGACCGTCCATGTCGCACGCACATCATCAAAAATGTTCCTTGTAGGACCTCTTACAACTAAATCGGATACATCTTCACCTAAAATCGATCTTCTTAACTAGGCTACTTAATTTGACATTTCAACGACAGAAAGCCCAGAAAACCCCGCCCTTTTCCTATCTGCCCGGCTAGACGAAATTCCTTTCTTGAGACGCTCAGGGGGTCAATGTTGGTCGTATGTTTAACAGGAAGGCTTAATGTCCTACCGACCTCCGGTTCTCTGACTGCACCAGACTGGCACTGGCTTTCGTTACCCTCTGGCTCATCCTCCACTGATTGAACGAGGAGCCTTACCATTTCTCCCCTAGCGGCCTCTGCATCCTGTTCTCTTACCCAATCAAGATGCCTCCGAATCGAGCGAATGATTCCTCTTCCGGACTCTCTTTCGAGAAAAGCATGTTCTGGCAGCTTTAGAACACTGCAAAGCATCTTCAGCTCGGTCCCCCGCAACGACAGAAGGATCTGATCGATGCGGTTTTCCAGATATTCCTCAGAAGTCTTCTAGATATTGACGCAAATACAGACCTTGAACCTTGAAGATGTAGTTTGCGGAGATTGTTATTCCAGTCTAAGCCTTGTATTCTGTGGGATGCAGAGGATATAATGGGATCTTTCTACCGTGGTTGTTTTGCGAATGCGGCCGAAGTTGGTTCCATTCAGAGTCTGCGGTGCGAATCAGATCTGCAGCTGTGCTCGAACTCCAAACTTCTCTGTGGTAGGCGATAGATGACGTCTTTCCCGGACAAGCCCCCAAAAGTGTCACCCGGTAGAATCGTATTATGGATGCGCGCTACATTGAGCTGACATCAAACTATAAGACTGTCTCTGTCTGGTCTTTTTATATTCTACAGTGGTGCCGGTGTAATATATGACCGACAGACCGAGGTTCGTGCTGACCTACTGTGCGTTTCTCTCTCTCCTCATCTTATTCTACCTATTTATATACCAACCCATATACATTATTTCATATCCTCTCATTATGAAATGTCCGGTCCGGCAACCCTCCTCTCGCTTGCAGGCATTCCAGCAAACGTAGAGCATAATAGACATAGAGTTCAGGGCTTCTAAAGTCAGAAGCAGGATAGTGTATTTAGCGTCGGCAGGTTTTGTTTTTTCTTGGCATGTTCTTTGCGATGACGCTGGTCTGCAGGGTTTGTGTAGCGTGGTATCATTTAACGCCCTTGACTCATACCTTAAAGCATGGGGGTTACGTCAAACTAACGTTTTCGCCCACCCACACAAGCAACTGCTTGGGGTCCCATTAAGAACTCGAAACCCCTGGAGAACTCGAGTGCACCGTCTCACGAGAACATTAGCTCTCAAGTGAACAGCTGCATGAGATGGTCACAGTTTTACCAGCCCGTTCCTAAATCACTTGAGCATTGCCAGCTGCGCTGCACGCGGGAAGAATCCCTTGCATGTAATCAAAAAAGGCTAGCCTTCGTACGCTTCGTCCCGCCCAAGCGACTAATCTTGATAGCATCGCCATGGCCTGCACGTCGTAATGAAAAACTCGTAACTGCTTCTAAATTTCTTTCCGGGGGTTTCAACCAGTTTGTCGCATGTTCGTCGCCTTGCAACGTCACAGAGTGGTTTCATTTTCAACGTCGCAGCGTCGTCGTAGGGACTTCTCAATGTGACGAACATGATCGCTGCGACGTCGCATTGCTCACTGGCCGTGTTAAAGAGAACGCGCTTCCTTCGGTGGAGTCTCAGTTAGTTCAAGAACACCACTATCTTTTTTTTGGAAGCCTGGGTGGATATGCGGTTGTGTGGCAGGAAGTTTGAGTAACCAATTCCTCTAGATAGGCTACGCGGGTCTGTCCGAATATATATCCGAATACTTAGATATCCGAATATAGTCCCAATAAAAATCCGAATTCCAATAATAATAATATTATTTTTTAAACTTCGTACACTTTCATATTTTTTCCGACGCATTCAGTAGACCTTTGCACCACTTACTAATTCTAGGCTTGGTGCCCTTGATGTTGTCCTCTTAAACATTGCTCTCAGTAGTTTAAACTGTTTTGCAGGATTGCAACATTTAAGGCTCAACAAACCGATATATCTAGCCTAAAGAGGATGTAGTTGTTGACTAAATTATCCAAGGTCTGCTCTACCCAGGTTTGGAAAACGTACCATATAGTTATATTATAATGATGATAATAATAATAATTTTTTAAACTTCATATTTTTCATGCTGTTACGACACATTCGGTAGACCTCGGCACCTATCACTGATGCCTCGGATGAAGTCCTCTTGAACATCGCTCTCATTCCTATAAACTTTTACAGCCTTGCAGTGCACACGTCACCTCACAGGCTTTTTCGACTAGTCCTGTCCGTAATTACTTGCGCAAGTACGCCGCTGAGCGGTACTCACTTTAACGACCCCGGCCGGACCGGGGTTTGAACTCGCCACCTGTAAGAATTCTTCGAGTTAGCACACCGCAATAAGTTTTTGTACATTTAATAATAACTATTTTTAAGTCAGAGTAAGCTGGTTCTAGAATGTTCTGGAACACCTA
>QQSS02184271.1:0-13893 GCA_003687565.2 Craspedacusta sowerbii | reverse complement strand
ATAGATAGATAGATAGATAGATAGATAGATAGATAGATAGATAGATAGATAGATAGATAGATAGGTAGATAGACAGACAGACTAACAGACAGACAGAGAGACACTCTGAAAGCCACTCTGTTCAGGGAAGGGGGTTTTACCTGTCGGCTTTACCACGGCAGTTCCTGCTATTATCAGTGATGGCAAAAGTGCGAGAGCAGACTATATTGATTAGAGTCCAAAGATCGACGATGAAAGAAAATCCCCAGCGGTAGAAGTTGGAAAGAAATGAAACTTGGAGCAATATTTTAACCCGTGTGAAACCATGGCAAAGCATCGGGAAGTACTGGGGATGGTGCATGACTCACGAATGAGTCCTGGTGGCAGCACAAAGAGTGCTAGAATAGGTTGTAAGTTACTGCAAGCGAGAGAAGGAAACTCAAATGGATGAAATTGGTGTATTGGCTGAGGAAAAGCGCATGGCGGAAGCTGCTCAACAAGGTCATGAGGTAAGTCGGCTCAACCGGAATGGCAAAGCAAAGCTGGCGGTCCTTAGGGTAGGACATGCCAAAGAAGTCAACGGACTCTGAACAACCTAATGCTGATGACATACGATGTCATACATGACATACGATGGCATACGATGTCATACATGACATACGATGACATACGATATTCATAATCTGAAACCTGGTCTGATGGAATATGCAAAGAGCAGCGGACGGCATAACGGCAATTTATTCGGAATTTATGCAAACCTACAGGCGTTTCTTGTGGCCTTGGACAAGGGCTGATATATCTGTAGACACAATCGAGTTCTGGAGGTTGCCGCAGAGGGTAACAGATGGCAGCAAGCGCAAGATCAAGAAGATGTCTGAAAACAAGAAAAGTAAATAACGAGAAGACGTGTCGATGGGAAATACGAGTGTATTAGTCACGAACTGATCACGAAGTGATCTCAAACCGAAGACCCAACCTGGTGATGCTAGATTTAGAGAGTGAGAGAGCCTTGCTGATAAGGTTGAACATACCTTCGGAAAACACACATGATGCCCATTCACAAAAACCGGAGAAATATGCGGAACTGTAGGGGGAACGAAGAGTACAGGGTGGGAATGTTAAGTACTTACATTGCATTGGCTGTTACGGTCTCATGTGTGCTTCACTGCCAGAATTTTTTGCGGGATTCCACCAAAATTAGGCAGTTACAAATTAAACGGCAAAAGCAGCAAATGAGGGGAGAGCTAGGATCTTGCAGACATTCAGACAGCATTATCTGGCAAGTGCAAACGCATCAGTGTGAGCAGCTCGAATACGAAAAGAAACCGCATCAGCCTGAGTGCAGCTATTGCAGATTCATCACTGTGAGTAATTCTGTGGTTTAAGGGGTCAAAATTCTCTTTAACAAGTGATCCACAGCTGATGATCCAGGTCATTGGGTTGCATGGACTCTTTCCACATTCTCACATAACATACACATAATTATATTTTATATAGATTTTACATAAGAATATAAATATATAATATCACATTGAGGTATTATATATGAAATATTAATATCACATTTTATCCATATATGGCCACCACACGGTAAATTGTGCAGTAAAGTCCGCAACCCAAACCAACCTTGCCACAACCCACAGCTCGACGAGGCAGATACTACACTTGGAACAAGCACTGTAGCAGTCAGAGAGACTTGAACAGGGAAAGATAAGCAGGCAACCAGATGCACAAACCTACATGTGGATTACATGAATACTGAATGAAAAAAAGTTAAGAACTCACACATACCGCTTGGCTTTAATTGAGCTTGAAGTCTGACTTTGACAACATCAAAAGGAGTAGCTAAATAATAACAAAGAGTTACTAGTAAATCAGATATGGAAAGTCACAAGAAAGGGGGACAAAGTCCAAGAATTTTAGACAGCAGCTTTTCTCTAATTCTGAACTGATCCGAATGAAAGGATTTACAAAATGGACATATATAGCCAAGCCTTTCTAAGTAAAGAAACATGCCATAAAATAAAGTCCATCATAGAAGGGGAAACAGCTTCCTCAGAATGTGCGTTGACACAAAAGGTTTTTTTTCGGTGTAAAAATTGCACTAGAATCTATTTTGTCAAAGATTTAAACCTTAACAATGCACAACAAGATGTGGAAGATTCTTAGACATTTGTATGCCAGCATTAATGGTTCTATCGAAAATAATGAGCGACACAAGTCTTATAAGATCAGTAACACATTAGCGAAATAACCAACTCAATATAAACATTCTTAAGCCTGTGGAAGGCACTCTGAGAGCACTTTATTTAATATTTATCTAGTTAAGTCTCAACATTGGACCCCAAAGATGAAAAATGATGCCATCATGCAAATTAAAGCTGCTTTCAAACATGCTTTTGGTTCAGGCTCGATGATTATGTGAGTTATTGAACCAGAAAATACAAACGCTTTGCATAGGTCAAACAATATGAATTCCTGACACTATCCAATCAAGTATCTACCAGCATGCTCTTGCAAAATGCGCAACAACCTTCATCCTGTCTTACGTAAGATACTGTTTATTATCAGCTAAGCAATCAATCTTAACCTTAACCTTAAGACCAAAAAACTTGAAGCAATCATGCCGTAGGATAGCTAACTTTGAGAGAGCAATATAATTTCACTGCCTCAACATGACATAGCGATATTGGGTGAAGCAAATATCAGCTATGTCTTCCATACATTTTAGACAAAATGAGACCCAGACCTTTCTTGAGCTACTCAGCATTGTGTAAAAAATGTCATCAAGTTGCAGAAATGTGGAAATAAACTTTTTTACAACTTCCATGATAAGCATAGTTTTTCAAACTTCCATAAGCACTTGTGAAAAATATCTCATTACCACAAAACCTTTAAAAATTCAGCAGCTATGATTGCCTTGGATTAGATTAATACCCTGACATTTCATGCAGATGTCTTGGAAAACTACTAATGCTAAAAGCTACTTACTGTTTCGAATTTGCAAGTTAAAATCATTCCTTACGCATCAACAGCAGGACAGGCTTAGGACAATCATAACATCAAAAACGCTGTGAACCACATTACTCATGGAAAGCAATCTTAGTTAGCCATTTTGGACTCACAGCTATGTCAAGGCAGCATAATTCTTACAATACATAGAACAAATAGTGAAAAATCAGACAAATTATAACTAAAAAGACTTGCAATCATAAACATAACTGAAAACGGCAGCCTGATTACAGCTTCCAAGAAATAATGAATTATTGCATTTAATTTAAGCTTTGTCTGCAGAAAGCAAACTATTTGTAGACTACTTACTAAACAGAGATACAAGAAAAGCTCCTGCTCCTGAGGAAATCATTTGCTGTGAAGTTGATAGTTGCATATTCATGTTTTCCATAGGCTCAACAACACTTGCATAGCGATTGGCTACAGCACCAGCTTCACAAGGAATACCAGAAACAACCATACCATATTAAGGTAAAACACCAGCAGACTACATGACCATTTCTAAGTCACATTATAATGATTGTGAAAAAGACTTAGTTTAATCGCCACAGTCAGCTTCTTGACGCGGTCCAAATATACCATTAAAAGTACAAAATCAGAAAACCTGAGGGTTAGTTCATCTAAGCTAGCAATAATTAGCATTAGCACTCAAGTGCTTTCAAGTAAAACACAACAACTATAAAATTTAATCAAACACTGCTTCCTAAGGTACGAGGATATGGTATATTCAGGCAATTGCGCATCATTAGGCATCAGAGAAATACCGGTGCGAGGCTACATATGGGTGAGGTTCACAGACAAAACGCGAAGTGATGTCAAAAAGTCCCATTAGCAATTCAAAATTCATCATTAAAAAGAAGTAAATATCAAACTAGTCACACAGTTGTCATAAACTTCTACACTTTTTAAAAGCCTTCAAATTTTCCAGGCTGCGTCCCGAAGCCCGTAAATTACGCAAGTGGGTAAAGTAGGATAACTCTGATTGTTGCCGCACGACGCCGATGTATACATCTGCCACTTCAGCGCAACAACCAGTCGATGTGTTAAATACGTACCGTATAGAGCCAGCTTTTACTCCTCAAACCGGGATTGGTTCAAATCCGGCGACATGGCCTGCTCAATATCATGGCTGCACGCTAGGCTACTTAAATTAATTGTCTTCAAATAGTGCTTTCCTTATTTTGCTGAACATTTTAGTTGCTTTTAACATTGATAACATGTCAGCAAAAGCCATCTCGATCAGCAACATCTGCAGACCGTCGCGTTACCAGCCTCACTGACAAGTGAGGACGCTTTCTGAGGAGTAAACGGTAGATTCATACCCTCTTTGGCCGAGGGAAAGAGGTCTCGAGTAGGCTTCTATGTACTGGTTACTAAAGTTAATTATTATTAGAAGCAGCGCCCGTATACCCATTTTCGAGAAAACGTTTGGGAATCAATGATATACCAAACTTGGCTTTCCCTGAACAGACGGGACGACGGACGGAATTTCTTAGCAGGAATCGGCAACAGCAGCTGCAAAGGCTTACTTTGCAATTAAACACTTGAGTTAGTGACTTACAGCTGGCATTGGAACATCCTATGTGCGCGGAGACTAAACGGCTCAGATATCACCAAATTAAATGGCCTTTTTTCATCTTTCAATTCTTCAAGTGGCGATTATGCAACGCTGCCTATCTATATAGAGCACCAATAGTCCTTACGCTTTAAGAAAGTTTGCTTGAAAGATGTTCATGTGATGGAGATCCTAATAGATCGTAAACGATTCTCTAATAAACTTAACGCAGCAGAGTGATGTACAGTTTATCATCCATAATTAAAAGATTCACTGGTTTACAATCCAATTCATCATCCAAAATTTAGGAGAACTGTCAATTCTTGTTTGGAAGACTGAACATCTTGATACCGTACAGGTGGAAAGCTCTTAGGTGCAAACAGCGTACGCTGTGTCAGTATGGTCTCATCATGGTCTGCTATTACTTTAAACTTATTTGAGAAGGTTTCCACATTTTGCTATTTCTATCGTTATCCCGATTATAGGAACATCAAAGATATTATCCGTCAGTGAGAGCAGAAGAACGATTAGTATGCAACAGGTAAGATTGTGGGAGGGCTTGCATGAAGAGCTGCTTTCCGAAACAAACTGTTTTATAGCATCTTTAAGCACTGCCCGCGAATTTAAGAAGTATTGCGGAATACCTCATCATTGTAGAGAAGAAAGTCTTCCCATTGAGTTTTGGGCTTGCAGAAAGGTGTTGACTCCACAAAAATTCTCTTCTAAAATCTATCATCAAATCCTACTGGAGTGTCCTTGTGCAAGGCATGAAAGAGTTTCCAGCGCAAAATAAATAAGAGAGCGCATCACTGTAGAAAGCGTGCCTGTATATGTGCGTGGCAGGTACAGGTTACCTGCGAATCCTTTCAGGTTAGTGATCAATGCCATGAACATTCCTTGGGCACTTGCTTTCCTTCGCGATGTACTGCTGCCGGCATAGGCCTGGGGTTACAAAGAATAATTTTATCTGAGGTTGCAAGGCGGGGCGTGATAGCGCGGGTTAAGTGGCCTTTGTGGCCTTTTGGTTCTCCTGGAAGTCGTGAACCGTGAATGTACCGGATGATGAGAGTATCTTTGCATCTAAAGAGGATTAGACACATTTAAACCCGTCAATCTCCGCGTGAATCTTAAAATTTCCATAGTATGCTAATTTTATATGAGTACGGATGTTATACGCTCGAGTTGTTCTTATTATTCGTTTGCTTATGTTTATAATAAATTCAGCAAGACGTTGGAATTACTACGAGGAGTTCTTCCTCGTATTTAGATGTTTGTAATTTTTTGACTGACTTTGCTAATGGATCTCATCGTTATGGGCAAAAATAAACTGAATCTTGAATTTTGAATCTTGATCCTGAATCCAGATGGCTCTGCTGAATAAGTGCACCGCAACTATTTCTGCTACGTTTGTTATTTCTTCATTGCCTCGGACATTTAGTTGCTGTCTTAAGTTGAGAACAGGGGTGTTATGAAGGTCTTGAAGTTGCCTTGGGAGTCCTGAATGTCCACTCCGCCAGTTTGCTTAATCGAGATTTCAATCCCCCAATTATAATAATGCTTGTGAAGGCTTCGTGTTTCAAGTGAGCAGACGCATAAGTCCGGACGCAATGTATTGAAAAGAGTACCATCAATACCTTCCAATCACTTTCAGAGTAGAAATACCCTCAGTACTTGGTAAGGTCACCAATTGCACTTCTTCGCGGTAGACAGGCGCACGAAGGAGATTTCCTTTACTGGCTGTGAAACGAACTCCACTCAAAGTACCACAAACCGTCTTGCGATCTCTAATGATACTCTTAGCACCTGACTGTGTCGCCATGTTTATATAGGTGGCAGGTCTCGATGCTTGATTGTACATTCTCCAGTGAGGCTTGCGCCTTTCTACAGGTCCCGCTCGAGTCTTCAGGATGACATTACAAGCAAATGAGAACGGAAAAATATCTTCGCTCCACTTCCTTCTGCATGGTTCGTTCACCTCTTACACTCTGATAGGCTGCAGCGCTTTCACTTCCTAAACATTTTGCACTACCACATAACGAGTGCCTATTCTATTCTCCTTGCTGAACCAACTTGGTGGTCGCGATCCCAAGCCCAACGGGATCACTCCAAGTCTTAGCAGCATCTAACACCACCTTGAACTGGTCTTCGGCAATGACATCGCCAGCTGCTTTCGCAGCCAGCTGTCTCATTGCCGTATGCGTGTATATCAGAGCAAGCTTACGACATAACTAGATCCGAAGACTCTCAACAATACATCACTTAACAGACCTACCAGGCTTTAAACTGAACCGAAGGCAACCTAGGTTTGCTGTATGTGAAGTATGATGCAAAATCAGTTGACATGCGTTTGACTCTTTACCGTCTTCTGTACAAGTCATTAGTCCTCTTATGAATGCGCTCCGCTCTCGTCACTTCCAACATGCACGCCTGCAACTGCCACAACATCCTCGGCATCAAACCGAACTGACAGCTACATAAGTTGACTTTTCCTGGAATGAACATCCTGTCAAGTCGCTTTGGCATACATAGCAGCTGGTGAGGAATGGCCACTCCATGGTTACCTCACCCTTGCATCACATGCAAACGTAATGCGCCGGCACTCCTAATAAGAGCAACGAAGTTCGCGGACATTCCAGTCGGAGTAAACTGCTGCGAGCACATACCAGTGCATAGCAGTGGGACAAAATTGCGTCAAGCGTAAAGCGTCTCGTCTCCGAAATATGAAGTGAGCATTACGTTGGCAAACGCGTAGGCTGCAAGGACATTGAAAACGGATGACAAGCGCTTGAGATCGACTTAGTTCATCTTTTACACCAGAGGCTGCATACCCCAGCCCATCCATTGGTCTCGCCTACACGCGCCCTTCGGGGCACCAGTGACTACACGTGGAAGTATTACTTGGCCATAAGTCGCTGTCAAGCGTTTCTCATCCGTTTCTATTGTCCTCGCAACCCACGCGTTTGCCAACGTTTGCCAACGTAATGCGCCGGCATTCCAATGGAAGAAACGACTTTCGCGGACATATCAGTGGGATTTAACTGCTCCGCGCACATTCCATGGGATTTAACTGCTCCGCGCACATTCAGTGGGATTTAACTGCTCCGCGCACATTCAGTGGGATTTAACTGCTCCGCGTCATGTGCAAGGCGTCTCCGAAGTATGAATCGGGCATTAGCCTTTCTCTAATGCCAAATTCATACTTCTACGCGTAGTCTCTCTTCCATTACGGGAGAGGGTTATTGGAAAGCCTAATTGCCGCGTGGCAATCATCCCGAAGGGCGCATCGGGGGTGAGACTGATAGATGAGCGGGGGAAGGCTGGGCCTAGCGTCCAAGATAAACTAAATCCACCTCAAGCGTTTGTCATCCGTTTCTATAATCCTCGCACCTTACGCGGTTGCCAACAGTTGCCAACGTAATGCGCCGGCATTCCTAATGGGAGTAACAACGTTTGCGCACATTCCAGTGGGAGTAAACTGCTCTGAGCACATACCAGGGCATAGCCGTGGGAGAAATATTGCGTCATGCGTAAAGCGTCTCCGAAGTATGAATTGGGCTTTGCACGCAGAGCTTTACCGCATGACAAGCTCCAGGAAAATGAAGTGATGCCGCCTCCTATGATCTGACATCCAATCAAATGCTTTTCGATGTGTAGAGAAATGGCACGTGTGCTGTGGTGAGCAATTTATGTTAGCCGCTTCACTATAGGCCGCATGGACTAGGTCACAAGCTGACTACGAGATCAACCATTGAATGCTGCCAGCTCACCAAACAAGTGGAGCATTAGCGAGTACCAGCAAAAGAAACGTTTTTTATCTCATATTTAAAACCGACTAGCGTGTCGCGTGTTTTAGCTTTGCTGCATTTCAAACGATTCCATGAATGTGGCCCACGTGATGAAATCCGATACCGGCTTTTGCCCATTGCCAGGCCTCCCTATATATCCAAACTTCGAGAACCGACCTTTATATCGGTGATATATTTGCTTAATGTAAGGAAAAAAGCTCTGCTAGCATGTTTCTTCGGTGCTTATGTATAAATATATTCCAAGTATTTATTTCATAGGCATTCAGCACTTTAAGCTCCAGCGTGAGTGGTCCTGAGTGTAACACTTTTTGGCAATTGATGTTATTATTTTTATGTTAGTATGTAACACCTCTCTTTATTAGTCTGTGAATCCTGGTTAGCTTGCATTAGCTTATATAGTTTTGTATGTACTTGCATAAGCTAAAATACCATACAGTGCTAAATTGCCATAGAGTTAGAGTTAGGGCTAGGGTTAAGGTTAGTTCTGTGGTTAGGGTTAGGTTTGGGTTACCGTCAGGCTTAGCCAAAAATTCATAATAAATAAATAAACGTAAAGTTTGGTGCCGCCTAGAGCACTGAATACCGTACACAGAGTGGCTCATATCACAAGAGCACACATATTTTGAAATTGGCCAAGTTAAGAAAATAAGTAAACACACTGCAAAAGCTTGTCCATCAGTAACGACTTCAGGCAGGTCGCCACCTTGTATGCGCCACGATATTGCGTCATACCAGGCGGATTTGCAATGTAGCGCTTACTGAGGAGTAAACGGTAGCTTTATACCCAGATGATTAAGAAAAGTATCCTGGTGTGACTCGCCATATTGACGTCGTTGATCTTGTGCGATGCAATCTATGACACTACAACAAGACAGAAGTATATATAACTATATATTTGATTGAAGTGGGGTCCAGATAGTCGTCGTGATTGGTTGGCTACATGATATGTATTCATGATTAGCAATAATAATAACGTTAGTAAATCTTAGGCTAGTTTACTCATATATCTATAGTCTTCATCAAACTCTTATTGAACCGTGTTGCTTGTTTTGCTTGACGTGCGTTTTTATTGTGTTAATGATGTGTTTAACATCTTTGATGCTGGCAACTGCTGATCCCTCGCTTCTTTTTCTGCGCTGATGATATGAGTACTACTCTTGCTTCCCTTTCCGCTTACAACAATGAAACGACTGAACGTCGAAGATAAAAGTGTTCGACTCGCCATTCCTGCCTTTTATTTTGTTTCTTCGTGAACTGATTTTGCAATCATATCTTGTACTTTATGTTTTCCTTGCCTGTACTTTATATTTGAGAAGGGTGTTTTGAAGCGACTTCAGTTTGTCAGGTTTTCTTGACGAAGTGATTGTTTATGAAAGTTACCAGTTGTTTGGGCAAAAGCCAAAGGATGTAGATCCGAGGTTTGGGATTATATTGCATTCCTCAGTATGCTGACTAGTGATGCATATACAATATACAGTAATCTAGAACTTTAATGACGGTCATTAGGTTTTTAGGCACAAATACCCTTAAGCCAGGATTCGAGGTGACATCCTCACACTGATTAGCCATGGCTCCAGAGGATGTCTCCTTGGAGCAGATAAAAAAACGAAAGTTTCCTCTGTTTCAAATCTATTGTATTGCTGGTGATTTTGTAGAAATTATTAATTTGCATTTGTGCTGAGCAAGAGTTGTTGTTGTTGTTGTTGTTGTTGTTGTTGTTATTGTTGCTGTTGTTGATGGCTTTGACCTGCGCGGCATGTCGTGTGAGCATTTCGCCGGTTGAGGAGTACACGGTAACGTCCTCACGCAAACTTTCGTTCTCGGCCGAAGTTTATTTTTGTACGAAGGGAAGTGTTCTGTGCCGCTGAATGTTGGCCTATAGTGGTGCAACGACCTGCTTAGTGTTGCTGTTTTTGATCGATATAAAAAATTCTCAGGAATCTGCATTAAAAGTTTCTAATAAATTTTTAAAGGTATGATTTAAATTCTTGGGTTTGTTGTGCGTTAAGTTCTCTGTCTGGGCTTTGCTTTCGTTGTGCGATAAATGAATTCCGTTAGCGGTACGTCCATATGAGAAGAGTGGATGTTGTAATTGCGATTTAAATTCTTTATAGACATGGGAGTTTTAAACTACGCTGGGCCGCTGAGCGGGGAAAATGCCCCCTTTATTTTGGTGTCCATTGAAGATCACTCGATGCCCGATGAAGATCTGGCTCATGACGATGATACACTACCTATTCGTAGTCGACGATCTGGATATCGGAAACGGGCTTGTCAGTCGAGGATATATGACTTTTACGAGTATGGTGTTGATGAGAGAAGGTCAGGGTACCGACATGAGCGAAGAAAGCAGCACATGTCAGAGCTAGTGAGCTTAGCTGGTGGTTGTAGTATAGAGGATAACATGACTGATGATGGCAAGAACGTATCTCTATTTGCTGAGCTGTTTGCTAGTGAAAGTAAAATGGTTGCTTGGCAAAAGTTCACAGACCTTTGTGAAGATGATCAGAAAAAATATTTGAGTGAAGGGGAAAGCAGAAAGTATCGTCGTTTGATGGAGGATGATTTGCAATCAAGTGGCTTATCCAATTTTTTCATGATGGACAAGAAAATCAGAGACACACTTTGCAGCAAGCATCTTGCAGAAGAGTTAATTTTATATTACGAAAATGATGTTATCTCATGCATGCAAGATTGTGTGTCATCTGTTTTGGTTTTGCAAGAGGATTCAAGTTTTCATAGATTGATCTTGCATGGCTTGTGTCAGTATATGCAACTGATCTCCACAACTGTTAAAGTATGTGATACAAGTTTTATAGAAATTGAAGCTGGTCTGGCTGATGGTTTCAATTGGTGTCCACCTTCACTGCGCTTAAGCAAGTTGCTGAGCAGAAAATGATGTTAAAGTATCTACCTGGTCTTGCCCTGCTCAGACTGAATTTAGGGTCTAATGTACCCCAATGTGTAATGTTATAAATTTAGTGTTACTGACATTAAGTTTTTGTAGTTTTACCTTGATAAATGCACCCACGTTTATTTACTGTGGGTGTTATTATCTGTTCATTTGTAATTTCAGTGTAGTTAAGAAAGAAGTTATAAATTGTGTATTCAGTGATCTTATGTTTTAGTTACACATAGTAGGTAGTTGTGACTTTTGGTGATGCTGTTCATCAAATCAAAGTGAGCTCTGCATTACCCATGTTATGTGACAAGCAAATAACGTTTTTTTATTTTAAGCAGCTTAACAGTTTGTAATACATGGTAATATCTTTGCTCAGCAATAGTTATTGCAACAGGTTTGCCAAAAACGTTCTGGCTACTGCAAACGTATCTTATGAGCACATTGCTGAGAGTTGCATTCAAGATTTTTCTTTTACTGTTTGGGTCTACTGTTCTATGATCTTGGCCAAATGTTTATGTATGTATAAACATATGCATATATATATATATATATAAGTTTGTATGTATGTATTTGTTTATATATTGTTGATTTAAAGCAGCTTTTGTTGTTTACGTATGCTAGTTTTCTATGTTAGGAATTGCATAACGAGAAAGGATTGCTTTGCAATGTTATCTTATTTATGTTTTAGTTAAATTCTAAAAATGGGTCGGAAAATAAATCTAGCCAAAGTTTTGCCAGTACAAAGAAGTTTTAGTATATTTGAGAGTGATCCAGAGTTGTTTGCCTCACTTAAAGTATACCAAGGACCAACTGCAACATCTTTATGTGATCTGAATGAGTCCCATGATCCACAAGACTTGGAGGGTTTTGAGAAATCATTTAGCAACAGTGGTAGCTTTCATGATAAAAGTAGGTCCTCGCTTTTTGTGCTACTTCTTTGCCATTTAACTTATTGATTTGTATTCTTCATTATGGTTTAATTGAAATCCATTTCTTTAAATCGATATTTATATCATTCTATTGTTGCTGTTGCTGCGTTGTTCGACTTTTATTCCTCGTATAATGAATACTTAAGCATGAAGTCTCTGTCCAATCTTGCTGTGCCTAATATTGTTCATTATTCTGCAGGCAGCGTTAATGGGCCTGATATGGACAAATTATCGGGATTGCTTTGTTCTACCTGCCAAGTGCAGTTTGATTCTCTTGGAGAGCAGGTTTCCTATTTATTCCATTGTTTTCATACTTTCTGTCCACGATATCAGCTATAGGTTTGGTCATAAGTAACAGTATTGATAAAGATTTCATTAATTTCTGCAAACATGATTATGTGTGGTATGTTGCATTATATCAGAATGGATTTTGGCACATATCTGATCACTTATCATATTTGCTTTTGTAGCTTTTTTTGCTGGTCGTTGTAGGAGCTATAAGGTTTTTGTTAACCTTCCTCTTATGCGGCTGATTTAAGGGTAAAGGTAGCCACTAGACACGCCTTTAATCTCAAATTTGTGACTATGATTAGCCCATGGTAGGACAAACTCTCATACAATTGGATTATTTAAAGTTTGGTTATACTCAACTTTGTCTAGAGAAGCCACTTTCATCTTGACTGGCATCGATATAATGTGAAGCAAAAAGTTGCAAACAAATCAATTTTGTCTGAGGATGAATTTGAATTGCAGGTTCAAGGTTTGAATTTTAAATCCTACCATGCCGTAGTTAAAACGTTTTGTCTTTCTGTATTGTTATCTGGATTCTTCTGGCTATAGTTGTACCGATTATTCTTGCACTTAGTCTTTGTTGTGCCACTCATTAGGCTTCAGAACACTTGAGGGGGAAACGTTTCATCTATCCGCAGGATGTTGAAGATTTCACACCACACAGAAGCCAAGGCGAATGACTGTTTGCTCTCATCTCAGAATGAAAATCAAAAGTTTTTTCCAAGTTAAGGCTCAAACTTTTGAGTCTCTTAGTCTTGCATCCAGCACTCGTTTTCGGAAAACCAAAGACATAGCTTTTGTTTACCTATGTATCATTGCCTGACTTCCGCTATTAGTACTTTACAAAATAAATGAGAACAAAGCATAAACGTGAATAAGCAATTTAAGAGATGTAAAGATGATTGGAAGAAATACCGACATGTGGGAGTGATATGAGAAACTCTTTGCGGATTGTGTTGTGAGTGATGTGTTCTCTGTGTTCACTGGTCTTCAGGAGAGTTGTCTAGCATTTCTGGCTCTGACTCTGAAGAAGTGGAAGACCGTCTTCTGTCTTCCGGTGGAATGGATAAAATAAGTATCTGTGAAGATCAGGAGTCTCCAAAAGGGAATGAATTCAACAACTTGTTCAGAACGCATCCTCTGAAGATATTTCTGGAGACCAAAGACAGCTTGCTTCTGTCTGTGTACAGAAACGCCGCTGCCATAGACAGAAAGGTAAGGTTTGAATTTTTTATGGTCAGCCTTTTGGCTTAGTGCCGCATGCCGTAGTTGCCAAAATGCAGGTTTAAAATGTTTTCAGAAGAATATACTGTCTTATTGGGATTGTTTTTTTTGGTAGTGATCTCTACCCGTGTCATTGGTATTGAAATTACTTATCGATGCATCTGTTGCTGATTAGAATATATATATATATATATA
>QQSS02184260.1:0-13893 GCA_003687565.2 Craspedacusta sowerbii | reverse complement strand
ATATATATGTATGTATATATGCTTCCTAACGTGTTAATTTGCCATTCTTCTGCTATTGAAATGTATCCACCATCTACGTTATGGTAATTAACTTTTTACATGTCCATTACAATAGGATTTCCTTTTTTTTAATTTTTGTTTGCTTTGTTGCTTTCTACGCATTCAATATTTACCCAAACTTAAGTCTGTTGTTATCGCAAAGGAGCAAGGTTGATTTTTGAGTGGCACCTTTCGTAAACCATTAAAAGAACAACATATTAACTGCTGCAAGTGCAGAAATGAATAAGGTCTTGAGCATTGTATATTGATATACGAATTTTTTTGTTTTTCGATTATCCGACAATAATTACTATTTTTGGAATTCGAGCAATATTGAACATCAACTCGCTGCTAAGGAACAGCACAAATTTACCTTCTAATATCCTGTTAAGCGCAACAGATCTCCAATAGCATACCAAACGATTGATGCGCGTTCCTGATATATGCGCAACCGAGAGCAAGGTTGGTTAGAACATGCGAAACGAAAATGAAACTTCATTAAGCCCTTGTAGCGTACTCCACTACTATCGCTCCGATGGGCATTCCCTGATTCCGCACGGCTCACGTACGACTCTTTTAAGACTCATTTGCAAAAGGGAGACGTTATTCGCAGCTATTCCCAGGTCACCTGTCATGTGACCGACTGCGAATAACACTCAATCTGAACGCAGTCGGCTGCGAATAATCACTCCGTTTGCAAAATTCAGAGTTCCAAGTTCAGAGTCCTTAGATTTACATATTGAAACTGGAGTTGAGCTTTTTGATCTAATTTTATTTCTTCTATTCATCCTTCTTGTTGAACGTTCCCAGGGAGCGGAAAGCATATATGTAAGCCAGACCAGCTAATTTTTGAGAGTTCAACCGGAAAAAGTTGATAACTAGCGTCGAAGAAAAGCTTGGAGTTTTCAATTGTTAAATCATCTTTTCTTGCATTTTAAAAGTGCTTCGAAATCCATGGTCACTTTTGCTTTCGTATGATGTCGAAACATGGTCCATGTTAATAAAAAGAGACGTTCGTTTTGAACGCCGTGTGAGGCAGTTTGTAAGATCTATTTCCCTGAAATTCTACTTGATAAATTCACTGGTTACTTAATGTAAGGCAACCATGGTATCTACTAAGCGTCAGAAAAGTAGTAATATTATCGGCGATATTGGTGCTAGGTGTGGATATGAAACATTTCCTTTTTGGTCTAGCTGCTGCCCTTCTTGCGCTTGCCCTGCAGGCTTGTGTCTCCATCCGCATGACTATATAAGCTGTTGAGTGTAAACTTCGTATTTGAAAGTAGTTTTCACGTCGTATATCTGGAAGCACATGAGTATTTTGGAATAAGTGTTGCGATGAAAGCGTTGTAATGGTGTTTTTGCAATTTGCACCAGTCAAGGTTCATCTGCAGACTGGAAAGTCACGTGTATATTAGTAGAATTGCAGTCTCCATTAGTCATCACTACCCATCTACCCACCCTAAGTGCCTCTTAGTTGTATTTTCGTACTTTGGTACGCCAGCCTCCGTTCTCAGATCCAGTTTGTCCTGCTTATTGCTGCACTCATTAGCACCCGCGATAGCTTTACGGTACCCCAAATATTTAATTAAAGCGATAATTGCGGATTTATGATTTTTCTGATGACAGTTTTAGTAAGTGCACGTTTGTAGGTATTAGTTCGATAAGTTTATATATAGCGAGATTTGTTTAAGTTATGTCAGAACTTCAGCGAAGAGCGTGAAGCGGTACGAGTGTTAGACAGCAAAGTGGTAAGTCTATTCAGTTTTGGTGATCGTTAGTCTTGAAAGTGCCTTTCTAATAAAGTGTTATTTTGCAGTATGCCTGTTTTAAAATCTCCGATGTATACATGTTGTCCTACTGCGTACCTGTTACATCGATGTTTATTTGCTTGATGTAACCTTTGTACATATAGTTATACGGTGGTGGATAGAATCGAATATATTCGGTTGATAAAAGCAGGGAGCATTTATCTACGCGGCAATCGTCACACCCGTCAAAACCCCTCATTTACACTCGGAATCGAAATACCACACGCGACGCACAAACGACAGACTCTTCTACGCAATGGGCTTTATAATTGTACTTCGGCAAAAGGTGAAATCACGAAATTTATCACGTTACTTGAAGACAAGCGTGAACACCTGACCATATTGCTGCGGCAGATTCTCTCTCTACTCAAAGAGGAAGAAAGGGACGGGTTTGCCGAGGAAACGGGAGACCAAGTCAAAGATATTGATTGCACAGTCTACGATCTGCAATTGCTGGCAAGTGGTACCAGAAAATCACTCATTGATTCCACTACTTTGTGGTAATTCTTTCAAACTGGGGCACTTGCATCACCTCTGGGTGGTGTTGGAATTCCATCGGACCGGCTAACGTACGAACGAGGATCTTCCAACTTCTTCAAGCACGCGGTCTTATCAGGCTCAAGCATCAAGTACGCAGCTTATTGACTTGTATGGGCATTTATGTGCAGGCATCGGCATGGTGATTGAACTATTTTCAGAGAAGGTGTGCAAGATACATCGAACTTCTCTCATTCTTGAGCTTATATGGCTGTAAATGCGAAGTGAAGGCGTGTTGGAAGGGATCGATTATGTATGAGAACTTTACCGTTTATTGTATAAAATTGGGGCCATTTCTTTTAAAAAAATGGTCTCTTCAGAGAAACCTTACTGACTATCTTCTGGGGCACAAGTCAGCTCTCGTAAGATTGATACGTTGAAAGAGACGTCGATTTCAGTGAAATCTTTGTGTCGTCGACTGGACTCAGATTCCCGACAGCGAACGAAGCAATCCCACCTACACCAACACCTGCACTACCCACCCCAGAAGTTACACCTATCGCAACATCATCTGTCTCGTTATCCCCACCCGACGATCATCACAAACATTGTTTCAACCTACCTAAACCACATTTACCTATATTCGGCGGCAACTCCTTTAATTGCTTTCCATTTGCGATCACTTCAACTCAGCAGTAGGTAAGGATTCCTCCCTCGCACCGGTCGAAAAACTGCAATACTTAAACTCCTCTCCCGTCGGGAGAACCCGCACAAATTTCTAAATGCCTAATATTTAAGAACAACAGACACGAGGACGCACTCAGTCTGCTCCAAAACCGTTACGGTAAAGCTCAAATTTTAACGAACGCATACACTCGTGCTATTCGCAACATCAAAGCTCCGCCGAACGAAGTCGGTAATTCAAGATCATTCCACGGCAAGCTCGAAACTCTATTGCGATGTTTAAAAGCATAATGCCCCAATTCATACTTTCGGGAGACGCTTTACGCATGACGCAATACTTACCCCTCTGGTATGCTCTGGTATATGCGCGGAGCAGTTTTCTCCCACTCGAATGTCCACGAACGTCGTTACTCCCATTAGTAATGTTGATAAACGTTGGCAAACGCGCGGGGTGCGAGGGCAATAGAAACGGATGAGAAACGCTTGAGATGGCTTTAGTTCATCTTTTACACTGTACGCTTCCTTTACCCGCTTTTCCATTCTTCGGGCCCCAATGCGTCCCGCCAAGAACCACGCGAAAATAAAGCAGTCCGTAACCCTCCCCCGTAATTAGACGATCGACTACGCTTTCAATTGTGAAATGGGAATTAGACAGTTTGCCGTGAACTAATAGTAGCATGCTTGCTTCCATCATCAAACCAAAACTGTTACTGGAACTTCGGACTCAGTAATTACACCGCAAACAACAACACTCGAATTGGAACATCGAGCAACTAATGTCTGCACTAACACGGGAAGTAAATGCGGGAGTGGGGGAGAAGAATTCATGCCTGCCCTATCAAGTTTTCTGATAAAAACAGGTGATCGCCCATGCCCATACCAACCACGAAAAAACGAACAGTGAGCATATTGTCAAGAAAATCCTGCAAGCTGATTGTGTACCTTAATTACATAACTAAGAAAACGAATCGAAATTTGTAAATGCGATGCGACCGCCGATGCTTCGACTTCTTAGGAACGAAACAAATTTCTAAACAATGCCTTTAGAAGATTGCATGCTACAGCTGCAAACAGAAACAATACTCGTCAATATGCAATGCCATAGTTGCCAATCAATCCACCAGTCAGACATTGTCACCCCACCCGCCCCCCAGTGAAACACACGTAACACTAGTGCTCACATCCAGCCCGATCCCTTCTTAACACCTGCTACAGCAATCATCAGACACGGCGAAAACAAAGCATCAGTAACACTCCTCTTGTCGAAGGCTCACAGCGCACATTTTCAAATCAAGCTATCACCCAATAGAGACTGATCAAAAACACAATCGTAGCAGAGAGTGGTTTCGATCTACCGACCTCTGACTGCAAAATACGACTACGCAACACAAGTAAGGCGTTCGCATTAAATTGCTCCGCGCACGCGCACGCTTCGTGCTCGCATTTGCAAGACGCTTCTGGGAGCACCGGCATGATCAATTTACATTTATAATAACAATCTGCCACCTAAATATAAATTTAACATGCTGCAAAACAAAGTTCATCATCGCATACACAAAGCAAGATATTGCAACAAGAACAATCGCAATTGAAAATCAAAGCAAATTCACCAACGCACGCAAGGCACGCAATCGCTCTCTTTGCGAGGGCCCTCTCAGTAGGTCTGCAACCATTGACTTAGCGCTGCAGTGCTCTAACACAATTTGACCTCTTGCAATGGCTTCTCGATTGAAATGGTAGCACACATCAATGTGCTTTGCCTTTGAGTAGTAAACAACCTTTTTGTGCAATTGCCAGAGCGGCTTGATTGTCTTCCCTCACTTTAACTGGTTCATCGTTCATGCCAAATTCAACAAAGCGATTTTGTAGGTGGATAGCCTCCTTGACAGCTTGACTCAAAGCAACATACTCAGCTTCGGCAGTCGAAACAGCAATAAATTCTTAATCCTATCTTCCTCTTTATCCTGTATTCTATCTTCAATCTATTAGACAACTCAATTTTAATAGGTTCCATGATTTCCAACGTTTCAGTCACAATAACATCAACATACCGCGCAATCGACGTAAATGGATAACTACGCTTGAATAAGTGTAAATACTTGGGGCCACGTACACTTGTTTAACCCGCCCCGTTCTTAAATAAGTAAGCTAGGAGGTGAATGTAGATTCTGTTGGGAGCGTGTCTCATGACTTGTAATGTGTGCGTGAGCTTTGTGACGGTGCGGCGCTGTTGGGATTGCTCCGCGCATGCGCATATTGCATGGAGCCTCGGTAGGTTTGGCCTGACTCACGGCTTCGGTCTACACTATTTTGGTGTTGCACTATCCACTGTTACCATCGGCTGTTCAATGTTAGTCGTGCTGTTGCGTATGTTGTTGTGCAAGCGTGGGTGCTCCGCATATAGCTGATTGATGTCCTGTGTTCAACTATATCCTGTTACTTCGTTTCTTGGTCTCACACGGAGACACTTAGGCACGCATTTGTAACGCTAATTATTCGTAATTTATTTTTGTAACGTTAGTCATTTCTGTTTTACAACAACAATACCCAGCTTACTTGGAAAACCTGTATATATGGGCAGGAGGTAGGATAGACAGTTCAACAAGTTCTAGCTCAGCCGAGGCGTAGTGAGAGGATAGCGTTTTACGGTGGTAGTGTGTCTAAGGAATATCGGTGACGGAAGTCGAAATAATTCGAGTTTTTCCTTCATGCGTCAAATACAGCCGCCCTGGATCAGAGTACATATTTGTGACGCCCAAATCTGCTTGTTGCAGATCCTCTTCAGATCGCCTTCCTTGGCTGCTCGTCTCTTCGATTTTCGTTCCTCCGTGAAAGCTCTTTCGATCGCCACATCCAGATCGCTTTCCTCCTCAGCGTTTTCGGATAATCTTCAAGCACCAGTTCCATATTTAGGCTTTAAATAATTACAATATACAGGCTGTGACTCTCGCCCCGGTACCCGCCCTTCAAGCAGTAACCCATCATGGGGTAGACCCTCGCTAGCCCCACAGCCAGACGCGGACTCCGTAACAACCTAATTTTCGCTATCATCGGCCGTCATGATTTCATGCGGATACAGCGGGCTTATGGGACGCGTTATCACGTGACCAGAATGCTCCGGGTTTCCAGTCAATAGGAGCTTCACGCTTCTAACCTTATTGCCCTTGCTAGGAATCAATTCTACAACACGTCTAAGTCGCCATAACAGCCTAGGACCCTCATCATACACAAGCACGACATCATCCACTTTAATGGTACGATGGTCACTGGGACCCTGGGACCTCTGCGCTGGCCTTAAATCTAGTAGGTACTCCTTATTCAAGCGCTTATTAAAGTAATGCAAAACTTTCTGTCTATAGACAACGCATTTTTTGATGTCGTTTGCATCAACAACTTTAGCTTAACCAAGGTTAGAGATCAAAGGGTTTTCGGCTACAGGTGTCGTTGTCAAATTAGGTGAGTTGCCTATTATTCAGCACCCCTTCTGAATCGGTTAAAATTGCATTTAACTCCTCGCATGCCAACTTAGAGTTAAGAAGAACCTTCTTCAGGCAGCGCTTGGTGATTTTGATCATAGACTCTAAAATCCCCTGTCCAAGGCGCACTCGAAACGCTGATCTTCCATGATATTTTTCTGTCCAGCAGAAACTTTTTGGCTTCGCTTGCTTCGAAGCGACTCTTGCCACGAAGTATGCCCATCATCTTCAAAAATTAGCAGTTGCTTGCTTAAGATCTGAAAATTTTGATCAACCTTTAAATACGCCTGCGCGTCCCTGATGTGTTGTTCACACTTGCATGCTGGCCGCAGAAGCCAGCCTCGCATGCTAGCCGCTGGATACAGCTGCATGTACTGTTCGCACTTGCATGCTGGTCTCGGAGGCCATCCTCGCATGCTGCCTTATCACTCTCCTTAATCGCCATTACGGTGCAGCCTCTGTTTTGAGAATTACGAAGCCGCTGCTCCGTATGTCATTTGGTCCACGTGCAACAATAGTTTTACGGCTGCAAAGCATCTGTTTTGAGACAGCCTCATTAAAATCCGATTGCGTTATCAAGATAACGAGTCTCAAGTTTTGAACGTGTTTAAAACGTGCTGCTGGTATCAGAGGCTTGTTTCAACTCTGTTCACACTTGCATGCTGGCTTCTGAGGCTGGCTTCTGAGGCTAGCCTCGCATGCTCAGCATGCAGGTGTGAACAGCACATTATTAAAAGTTCTTCTGCGAGATTTAATTCGTCCGCGGTTCATTCTAAACTCAGCTCACTCTTGGAAAACACCAAGGGCAGACTTTGAATAAATTTCAACATGTATGCTATTACGCGAATTAGTTTTCCTACAGTAGAGAAATAATTATAATTGACCAACGGGGTGTATTCCTTGCTACGCACTAAGCATGCTGTTGTCGCAGTTTGAAGCTCTCCCAACCTTATTTCCTCCTTGCTTATTTCCGTTTCTTCTACTTCTGCGAGCATGCCTAGCAGTTCCTGGGATGCTTAGCTTTTTTAGCGGTGCAACCTTAGTTTTTGAGACTGGAAGATGTGAGCTAACGCTTGCTAACAACTCGGTCCACACATAAAGGGAAGCTCCATAAGCATACATTGAAGCATCGCAAAAGCCTACTAATTGGTACGATGAGATTTGGCTTTTTGATAATATTAGACAGTAACAAGGTACACTCTGCATGCAAATTTTTTGAAAGGTTACCTTCAGATGTGTGAATAAGGTTCCAATAAGGCCTAATGGATCATAATTGCGAGCAATTAAGCTTAACAAATTCCGCTTTGTGAGCTTCATATTGCTTGCAGCTTCATAAAATCCCTTGTATCGTCGGATTACCGGTTCCACAAAACGCCCATGCTTTTTTTCTTGTGATCCTGTCGCACGTTGTGAATCCTGTGTTGAGAAACTAGAATATGTTTGGTGCTCATCCGGTAGATTAGGAGAAACTGCCAAACTTATCAATCTGGCTAGTTCGTATGAGTTGGTTGCCCACTTACGCAAGTTGAACCCCCCGTCGCTCATGATGGAACGGGATGTTTGAAAAAAACGAAAAGCCGTCTTCTACGATATCAACACCAGCCGTAACATCATCGACATAAAGTGATCGTTTATGCGTAGCTACCGTAATAGCAATATATGAAATATGTATTCATATGGTAAAACAAGGTTGCATTCAAGTGAAATGGGGAGGAGGCAACACCAAAGGCACATCGCGTGAAACGTAGAACCACCTCCTTCGGAACCTCGGCATTAATGTCGTCCACCCACAACACCCGCAAAAAAATCTCTGTCCTCCTTCCGCACACTTACTTGCAAAAATGGTTCTTCGATGTCAGCAGTTATGCCAACTGGGAAAAACCGAAAGTAAGGAGTATGCTAAAAATTTCCGGGAGAAGCGACGATCCTTCGTATAAACAATCGCGCTCGTCTGGTTTAAGGAAGGACCAACAACTTTGGAGCTGGTGTCATACACTATCCGCAATTTTGTTGTTTCCTTGTCCTTCCTTACTACGCCTAAGTGAGGGATGTAGTAGACCTTATCTACAGTAGGAGGATCTGCGCTCACACTTTCCAATAGACCGCTTTCCAATTGTTCTGTCATGATCGCATCATATTGATCACTCAACTCTCGATTCCGTCTCAATCTTTTTAAGAGGGATTGCAAGCGATCGTTGCTGTGCTGGTATTTGTCGGCCAACACACCATGTTTTTTTTTTGCGAAATAGAAGTGCTACCTCATATCTCTTCCCATCGAACTTAAGGTTGTCAGAGAATTTCTGTTGTTCTGTTGTTGGGACTCGTTAAAACAGTTCATTGCGCGTGCTTCTCTTTCATTTTGACTGGCAACTGCACATGATTGTGGATATATAGGGCCAGACAAGACCCAAGCTAGTCTCGTGTTTACAGCAACGGGTCCAGACTGACCCCACCCAAAACAAAGGCCCAATAAAAATCCGAACCGATAAGGATGTTGATTCCCCCTTCTACCCCTTCCAATAACAAGGACGTCGCCACATCGACAAATAACGCATTACTGGCACCTAGTGTATCTTTTTTAGCAAAATTTTCACTTTACTGGCCCTTTGAGTCAACCTTATTTTTCAGTCTTTCGTCATCCTTCTTAATCTTAGTGCATATAGCAGCGTTATGACCGGACATTCATTTTTTGCAACGAGGTGACATGCACGATTTAGCTAAGTTTCCCGGACTTAAGCAAACGAAGCATCTTCTCGAATTAAGGAACAAAGACTACCGAGCATCAGCGTTTGAAACTATCTTGCATTAATTGGGTGAATGCCTGCCCCGACAAAAGCAACAATTATTTTCATTGGGTCCTGATTGCGTCAATAGTGTCGCGGCAGTCGGCTTTTCCGCGTGGGAAATATTTCCATGAGAATTTCCTCCAGCCGTCACAAATCGAGATCGCCCACGGGCCTCTATTTCCTGTTTCAGTCTCTTGAGAAATTGTTGCAGTTCTCTAATTTCCCCATACCCTTCAAATTTCCTTCTCATAATTAATTTTAATTCTTCTGGGAGACGCGAAAAAGTTACGGGAACTAGGAGAGCCCCATAAGTCTCTGACTTAATCTCTAAGGTATCCAAACTTCTATCGTATCTCTACTTTATCATAAACTCGGCGCAACGCATTAGTATCCGCGCTGTCGATTACAATTGCAAGCTTCATTAACGCATCCATATGCGGAGAGATTATTATCGATTTCTTCCCAAACCTATCTTTCAAGATTTCTACCGCTTCCTTGTAGTTTTTGCTGGTGGAAGTAAGACCTGCAATTGCGCTCGCCGCTACCCCTACGAGTTGGGTACGCAAATAATTAAAGCGATCGATATCGGACAATGCTTCATTGCTATGAAGTACCCTTTGAAAGCTGTCCCAAAAATGTTGAAAAAGTATCGGGTTCCCGTTAAACTTGACCACTTCAAGTTTTGGCAAGCGAACCCTAACGGTACTGCTGGAGCCACCCGATTCAATGGCAGACCTAGTTCCACCATGCTCCAAATTCCTGCGCTCAGGCAGAGACGCTCTTGTTTCCGGCACCCTGTCAATCCTAATCAAGGCCTTATTACTGTCGTAGGCGAGTTTAGGTGCCCCATAATCTCATTCGCAATTAACTCTTCGGCCGTATCCTCCGAAATTCGTTCTAAAATTTATGTTTATACTTTCCAGATCAAAGCAGATATCCTGCTTTGACACGAGCGCTTGGTTCGCTGCTTCCAAATCGACCTGCGCTTCGCTGGCTCCTAACCTTTCTTAACGACGTCATGATGGGTCACAACAACAACAACAACAACAACAACAACAACAACAACAACAATAAATGGATTGCAACAAAATAGTGATCCTATGGGTCTAAACTTGCCTTCGGAGCCCATTTCATCACCATCACACTCAGAAAAACAGCAACATCAGTAACAACAAGCAAACAGCATGTAAAACAGAACAAAACAAAACGTTACACCAACCCAACCAGCAAACAATAACATTAGCAATTCAAAGCTCCGGCTCACTGGACCATGTATAAATCCCTACCGATTTGTTCAAAGAAGCGGCAATCCCTCGGTCACAGTTTGGAGCGAGAGCCTAAACTCTGCCCCGACATCATAGAAACACAAGAGAAGTTATCACAAAGTTTGCAGCCATACATTTTTTACTACGTAAACAAAAAATTCCCGTAAATAAACGCTTATCTATTTTAACTTGTCCAGCCATGACCAGTTCTTCTCACCACCAGCAAAGATCATTCAGTTCTTCACATACGTTCACCAGCCAAGTTAATCTGCAGACTTATCATTTACACCAACAGACTTCTTATTAGTTGTACATCTAAACTTCACCCTGACCTCACTTCACGGTATCTTCGGCCCGACTCACTCGTTCTATTGTTTGAACGAGCCTTCTTGAGTTTCTCTTCCCCCGGAAAAGAGCATCCCGTGATTTTCTTTTCCGGAAGATCTCTTTGACCGACTCAATTATCGACGGTGACAAGTATCATGTTGCGGCTGCCCCTCTGATCCAGTCCGATTTCCGGACACTATCTCCGACATAGTCTTCTATAAGAATTACGGATGGTTATGACTGTTTCAAGTTTTCCAGTTTTTATAACTCTATTTTACTGCTGATGGCAGAGTAATTACATAATATGGATGTGAGACGTCTTAATGCTAGAGGAAAAGCAGGCTTGCCCACAAAATATACGTTTATCTAAATTAGTTTTTAGACGAAAGTTTAGAATTCCTCATGTTCCACTAATGGCAGTAATAATGATCCCTCTCGTGTACATCTGCGTGATGATGTGAAATCGAAAATCTATCGTCTGAGACCCCTGAACGGTATATAGATAAATTCTGGCACTAGTTTACTAACTTAGTTGGGAAAGAAAATCGTTTTAGTTTTGCGCTGCTCGTATGATTCCTCCAATGTTTCACTCAAGTCCTTGCTATTTGCCTTGATATTTGCAAAGTACCGATAGTAAATGTTAAATCCGCACTTTTCTTTTGTCCAAATAAGCTGAAATCTCTCTCTCTTTTCATCTCTCCCACCTTCCCTCTCTCTCTTCCTCTCCCTCTATCATTGTCTCTTTCTCTCTCTCTCACACACACTCTGTCACACTCTATTCCGATTACCTTTGGAAATGGCACCTTTTCCTCTATAAATCACGCCCCCTAAATAGACATCGAGGATTTCACACGGAACTCTTTTAAGAAAAACCTCTGAATACTGCGTTTCCTGGTTAGATAGTCATGGTTGGAGACATAATCACGCAATTTTCTCGCAAGTTTTTGCTTATTTTTTTTTAATATTTGCTTGTTCAAGCAATATTTTAACTAATCGCCAGGTATTAGATGAGGTCTCTAAACGATCAGCAAAGTTCATAGAATTCACCATAATGGATTGTTTTCCCTCTTGTGCATAGTTTATCGTATGACATGGTTAAAAAGTCGAATAAGTGACGCCTTGGATAGGCCATGTTCTGTGCGAAAAATTCCCTCTTCATACCGAAAAATACAAAGTTGTCGTGATAAAGTTGTATGTTCGCCATTTACTTCCGTTGGAACTTGAATGGCTTGCTTGTGTTTGGTCCAGAGCCGCTTGGCTGTTGTGATCTCCGCTCCTGTCACCATCCCGCGGTATGTAGTTGGCCGTCACATGAGCTTGGCAAATTCGTAAATTAAGACAGTGATTCTAAGTAGCTTGTCTTAACAGGAAACGTTATGATGGAATTTAAGATTGGGGTGTAAGTTTAATGCAGATTTTCATTTAAGATGTAAATCAATAAAGGCAGGTAGACAGGCCACAGAGTTTTGGCTTGAACCAGTTGGTGGCGACTTTGGTGCTCGAGTTGAATTTTGGAACGCATCTGTTGTTGGCCGTGTTGCGTCGCCGATACGGCTGAAATCAGTTTAACATATGATTCAGTTGCTGGGTAGCTGATTTATGAGCCAATTTCCCTGTGATTGCCACAGTGGACCAGATCACCATTGATGAGAATTGTGTTTAACTGGGTGCGATATTCCACCTGTAAGTAAGTCGGCTGGATTATCGGTCGCTGGGAAAGATTTAATAAAATCAAACTTAGCTTGTGGAATTTTACGGACAAAAAGGGAGCTTTCTTAAATAATAAATCTAATGCAACGTAATTTTGATTGTCGCTCCACAATACTGATTGTTTGACGGTCAAGAACGACGTCTTCAATAAATTATTAGCAAACATGGCCAGCTCCTACAAGTACGCCCCTTCATTTTAAGTGCGACAGAGTTGATCTTTTTAGAGGAGCTACACGGGCTTTTGCTATCACCAGGGAAACGCTGTTGTTATGCTGAAGGTACGCACATGCGCTAGAAGCTTAATCGCTAGCGTCATAAAATACATGAAGAGACACAGTCATGAACTAACGATTGCATTGAAATGAATACGGTTGAGATTGACTGCGCGAGCCTTGCAAAAGTCACTATAGACATTATTCCATACTTGCGTTTTTGTATGTCCTGCTTTTACACCTATAAGAATATCTTTGTTGAAGTTAGCATCAGCACTTTGACAAGCAATAGGATTGCAATTCAGATAATCGTAGTGATTCGTGACGGCCTTAATAATTCTTCACTGGCGCTAAAATTTTGATATATTAATTGTTTCTGTCGGGTATGCTGTGTTATTATACATGTAAATTGTTGATGCTGGTGCTCCAGGAAGCGCCGCGCTAATGCAAGCGCAACGCATGCTCGTGCGCGGAGCAATTTTATGCCAATGCCTTAACTGTGTGGCGCAGTTGTATTTAGCTGTCAGAGGTCGGTGGATCAAACCAGCTCTCCGCTACAATTGTGTTATTGATCAGTCTCTATGCGATGGAAACCAACAAAGAGCACCAGTGAATTCTACGCCCGTTAATGTAAATGGGGATGCTTCCTATAATCTGCAAGCGAGTAGGGGCGGTTGTACAGGCGCAACGTAAGGTTTGCCATAACCATTCAAGCAAGTGACGGACTTAGGTAGAACTAACTTGACTCGCTGCTGAAGTTTCGGAACCCCATACGTCTGACGAAGATGTATGACAGTCGCAGCGACGCCTGCAAGTATCATCGTCCAGTAGGCTTTTCTAATGAGTAGCGTTGTGAGGGGTGTACAGAATTTCTAAGCTTTATCAACTGAAGGTTTCCACCTTAGGCAAACTCGACACACCGAAAACACGATGATTCACTGGTAGCTCACTAGCTGCCGTCAATCTTTATTAAAAGAAACGGTAAACAATCAATAAATCAATAAACTTGGTACATAATCAAAAATCCATAAAGCAGCGAATAATCAATCAATAAAATAATCTAACAAGCAACCAATCAATTAATCTATAAAACACTACCAAACTTG
>QQSS02184249.1:0-13893 GCA_003687565.2 Craspedacusta sowerbii | reverse complement strand
TATATTGACATAATAATCCAAGATTTCTTTTTAATAGTTATCTCTATACTTAGACATTCGCAAAATTTCAAGGGTTCTGTTAGCGGTACCATCGTAAAAAATAGCCATCATACATGAATAGCCTACTAAAGTTAGTGCCGTCAATGTCTGCATTCACACCAAAGCGGGATTTTGCCGAGGACAGCGCGATGGATAAGGCAGGACAGGCACAAGAAGAAGTGCTCCGTGGTCTCATATACAAGCATGCGTGAACAGCGGATCTTTGTTATAACGTGCCTATAGCAACATTCACAAAGTTCACATTCCGAAGCCGGGTTTGGGTAATCATGAAAAGCGAAAAGTGACGTTTTATAGGACAATTGCAGCATCGGTATATAGGACATCTTCGAAAACTTAAGAACGTTCTAGAACAATATAAAACAATCTGGAATAATTTAGAACATTCTAGAACAATTTAAAATATTTGGAAGATTATAGCAATTTAGATCATGCTGGGATATTCTATAACATTTTAGACTATATATAGCTGCTCGTCTAATTTTATAGTCGTTGCAGAATCATTACATGGCGTCGTACAAGCCTAGCAATAGTAGCATTCAGAAGAACAAGGATGTCTGGACCAATAATCTGGTAAAATTTGAAGACTCTCATAAAAGAACAATGCTCCCTTTGGAAGAATATTCACTTGAAGAAAAGTGCGGAATGCCTCTTCAAAAGCAAATTGTCGGGCGCTATAATTTCCTTGGACCAAAATCAAAGGAAGAAAAGAGCGAATAGAGGAAATTTCCAAAGAAGTCACCAAATAGTTGAAGAATAAACTGAATTTTCCTCATGTATCTGATCAATTTATACGAGCAAAGCTTGATAAAATACTGAAATGCTATGATGAATGTGTCAAGCGGGGAAGCTACGAACGCCTTCATGAACTTTTTGATATAACTTAAATGGATGGATCATGGTTATCTTCTGAGGACAAGCGCTTGCACCATCTCCAAGAGGAAAGCAAAGGAACAGTGGGATACTCTACAGGCCAAACGGCCAGTAAAGAAACGATCCATCCCTCTAGAAGACAAACACTTTCTAATGAATCATCCAACTCATCATCTCACTATCCTGGTTTTAGCGATTCTGACTCTGACTCTGAGTGAATATGAAAACAATGAAGAAGAAGATGAGACAAGTCCTATACCAAGCAGAAAACATCATAAAAGCAAAACTGCAGTCAACTTGGTGACCTCCACAAGAGTATCAAGAAAAAAAATCTGCTAACCTATGCAAGCAATGGGCTCGCGAAGGCATTGACATCACAACTCCATGTAAATCAGCAATTTACAAGTCAACAATTAAAGAGGCAATCAAGCCGAAGGAAAAAATGATTGAGAAGTTGCTTATGGAAAGTTGTTCCTTGCACTTTGATGGCAAGAACATCGACAGAATGGGTTATCAAGTGGTCGACCTTACATATGAAAGAACAGAAAACAAATTGGGCGACCTTGGCTTGGTAGATGGCAGGGCTGCAACTATTGCTCAAGGAATTTCTAAAGTCCTCGACGAATTTCACCAACAGAATTCAATACAGATGATTTTTGCAGATACCACCAGCATTAACACTGGAATAAAGAATGGTGTGGTTGTAATATTGCAACAAATGTTCACAGAGAAACGCATCAACAAACCTGAGTTTATCAGTTGTCATCACCAAGTATTAGATAGAATCCTCCGTTTGGTGATGGATTAAGAACTCGGAGGTTAAACACAATAGTCAAACATCGAATATTCATTTGTATCTCAACTGTTGAAGGAGTGCGAACAACTGAAAACACAGTTTGATAACGGAACAGAAGCAATTCTCGAAACATCAGGCTGGAGATATGAAATTTTTGTTTCATCTCACTCGAGTGTTTCGATTTTTTGAGGAAAAGGGAATTTTTCATTGATCAAGCTTCAGAAAATACCCAACATCGGCAATGCGAGGTAGAACGCCAGACCTATACTAGCGATCCTGGCCTTCATCTTAATTCCTTCAACAAGGACAGCTCTGCAAAGAGAATGTCGATTTATATCGTATGGCTGGGCAGACCATTGGTTTACAGACCAACTGTACAACGAAAGCGACTTTAATAACTTGGCTGATATAATAAATCCATACAAAAAGGATATAAGCTCTTTGAAAAATCACTGGAAACGAGAGCCACCCATACTACAGATCCAAAAGTAATCACTGCGCAGAGCGCGCAATCAAAGTGATGGAGGAAATTTATTTGTCATGCAAAAATAAAAACAAATTGCGCCTTCGATTTCTTCTGTGCAACAAGCAAGATCAAGGTCAACGGTCTGAGTCATTGTTGGATTGAAAATTTATTGTAGTGCATGAATATGACATTCTAAATACACTTGAATACGTAGTAGTACTTTGGTGAACGTTTTTGAAAAGATATGCAAATAATAGTTCATTTCAGGTTTATTAGGTAAAAGTTCATCAAACTACAGTACAGGAGCATGGGGTTGTTAAAAAGTCATAACCCCAGTGCACAGGTGTACATGTTATCGACGATATAGCGCGCGAGGTATTCGGATGTTGTATTAGCATGAAAAGCGTCGTTACCGTTTATGCTGTGCCAAGCAAAGTTTAACTCATCGCAGGGTTCTTGATGGACGTTACCAGCAAGTTAAGACCAGAGCAGCGTGGTGAGGCAGTGTGGTGTCTGCCTATTTTATAGTATAATATCGCCATTGTCGAGCATACCAAGGCTGACAAATAAAGACAGAACTTCGGGCATAGCAATGCCTTTTATTACTTCTATTAAGCCGAAGCGCATTCGCTGTAATGGCGTCCAATGCCAAACTTTATTAACGAAGCGTAACATCAGGTTGGTTGTAGGTAAAGCACCGCGATGTACCGTACTCTATGGTTTCACTAGGATGTTTTAAGCATCTTTTCAGTCAAATTTTGAGGCCGGGTCATCTAGGTCTTAACAGGTAGACTGCTTCTTTACCAAACGAATTCATTGGGTGGCAAGTGTCGGAGAAATTTGATCATTTCGTGTTTAAAGTTACTAAGGGTTCGGCTTACCTTAGCAATTGCACAATTTAAGCGATTCCACATATACGGCCCTCGACAGACAATGCTGTGTTTTCTTTGATATAAAAAAAAGCTTTTCTCTGTAGCCGTATTTCATCAGGCGACCATTATACCGATGTTGCACAAGTTGAAAATAAGGTGTAAACACTTCGGGTGATAAGTGGCGCTGGCGTTTGTAAAGAAAAACCATAGTTTGTAAAACATTTATTTCCTAAACGTTAAGTACTCCATTGCGTCAGAGGCCTTGAGTTCGATGTCCTCTCAGCGTGTGACATAATTCTCACTATGCGCTTTTGTAGCCTATGTATTTTTGTTAGTCTGCTTTTATATGTGCTGCCCCAAGCTATGTTGCCATAAGATATATAAGGATAAATAAATGCAAATTATAGTGATCTTAAGGCATCAGAGTCCAAATACTTTCTAGCTTTACGGATGACCCCAATGTTCTTAGATACCTTTGTTGTCACTTCACTTATGTTTTTCGTCCAAGTCAGGTTTTCGTCCAAGGTGACACCAAGAAACTTGGTATAATAGGCACGCTTTATACAAATTCCGTCTAATATCAAGTTTCCTAATGAAAGTGGTAGGAGGTCTGTGTCTTTCTCACTTCCAAAAACCATATACCTTGTCTTTTTTACATTCAGGGCCAGGCGGTTGGCTTGGAACCAAGCTGATATTAGTTTCAGCTGCTCATTCAATATCGAGAACAGAGTATAAATATTCTCATGAGAATAAAAAACATTGGTATCGTCAGCAAACATAACTACCTGCAGGCAGGGTACTGAGTTGACCAAGTCATTTACATATATCAGAAACAACGGCGGGCCAAGTACTGAACCTTGTGGGACTCCACACGTTACAGGCAACAGCCCAGAATTCGCATTCATTAATTGCACATATTGCATTCTATCACACAGGTAACTAGAAAACCATTTGATAGACTTGTAATTAACTCCATATATTTGCAGCTTGTCCAGTAAAATTTTATGGTTGACTGTGTCAAAGGCTTTTGCTATGTATAGGAATACTCCCGGAGTACTGCTTACGCTCAACTGCCTGTGAAACACTCTCAACTAGCTCAACTATGCCAAACTCAGTAGCGCAATTTCTCCTGAAACCAAATTGCTTAATGTACAGCAATTGCTGCTTTTCCAAATACATTGACAGCTTTGCGTGTATAATCTTCTCAAAAATTTTAGAGAATGCTGGCAAAACAGATATAAGTCGATAATGGGGATGACTTACGCTATTTTCATTGCATTTGGGAACATGCCCTGCTAAACTGATTTACTGAAAATAATACTTAAAGGGACTATTAACTCATCAGAGACAGCTTTAATTACATCAAATCATCATAACCAGAGGACTTATAGGGTTTAAGGGAATTAAATGCATTTTTAATATCTGTTGCTGTTATTTCACCAGTTGTAAACATCCCTGGAGTCAATGATATGAATTTTTTGAAGCTATGGTGACTTAAGGGGGAAAGCATTATCCAGGTTTTGACCAACGGTAGTGAAGTGCTTATTGAATAGCTTATTTTCAAAACAACAAGCGGACTAACAATTCCATCCGCATCTGCTGCTTTTCCAAGCCATGTAATACTAACAGCTTTGCTTAAAAAAAAAAAACAAAAAAAAAAAAACAAATAAAAAAAACAGAAAAAAGCAGTCAGCGAAAAGATATAGACGGTTACCAGCGATGACTTTGTATTTATGCTTAAGCAACGAGCAATAATCAAACTCAAAACAAGCCCACAATTTCAAACCAAACGGTCTGCAAACCGAGGTCTGTATTCTTAAATTATACACTAACCACGCATGCAGGAGCTCCAACTAAGAGTCGGACTAGAATAGGGTTGAGTAAATGCGATGTATTACTTACTACTTACCAGCAGCATTCAAGTGCATTGTCTCGAATGGGCCGATCAGCGAGTATCTCGGTCCTAGCCCGGCCGTCATAACTGTATCAATATCCTCGGGTGAGCACACGCCATCCTAGCAAGAAGATAACAAAGAGCACGTTCCCCAGTTCGCAAAATATTCAAAAATTACAACAGGCACATTTGCCTTCGAAAAGCTATATAGCTTGTCAAAGCCCCTGCCCTGCTAATGAATCAAATTTGCAAGTAACGACAGAGGAAGGCGAAAAGAGGTGCCTGTTCGATCTCCGTGTTAATACGCACGCTGGATGTCGTCTTGTTCTTAAACCAGACATTACGCTTCAGCAAGCAATTAATAGATAGAAGTAGCGCAATTGAGGATTGAGGAAACGCGATCGAGGAAACGTTTTTGGCATGTTTCTACAATAATTTCCTTGTTCCATTTCAATTCTGTGACAAACATGGATCACCGCTCATAAAAATTAGTTTTAAAAATACTTTTAAAACGGCCTTACTTCTACAAGTCTCCACGCTTCCATGAGTATCGCATATTGGAGCCGGTTCAGTAGGAAGCCATTAACTTCTTTGCGCACAACAACTGGGGACTGTCCAATTTCCTTCATAAGAGCAACGGTTCGTTCCACAACCTCAGGGCATGTCCACGCCGATGGAACAACCTCGACCAATGGGATGAAGTACGGTGGGTTAACCTTAAAATAAAAGGACGGTGGGATAAACTGTTAACAAGATGATACGCAGGGAGCAAGCAAATTGCTGTTAATATGCCCTATCATCACGAAGGCGCAAACAGGCAGACCAGACAATAGTTTTCCAACATCTTTCCCCCTTTTCCCAAATAAAAAGCCCTCCAAACGGACAATGACTCTCTCTACATGTCGTGCTGTTTCGTATATGAATGCAGCAACTAAGATACTAGCAGTTTCGTCCAAATCGGTCTCCTGCAACAGAAGGTTCAATAACGAAATACGGCGACGCAGCAATAAAGAAAAGCAAAAAACACTAGGACCACCTGCAGTTCGTACCTATGTTCGACTCAATAATAAAGGAATGCATAAGTATTTCTTTATACTCGCTTAAGGTGGCCAGCAACCATTTTCCAATTCACGTTCGCATTGTGCAAACTGAGATCTACACAAGCGAGAGAAAAATTGAATTTTGCTTCATGCAACCGGACTGCAATATTCTGGCCATCGCCACAAATATATTAATTCTGACATTTTAAAGAAAATGCAGAGAGTGGGCCTGTCATAAGAAATTCAGGGTCTGCATTTCCCTTGATCAGTCTCGTTACTGGCTGTGTTGATGCCACTGAGCCTTGCAAGGGCTTCATGCTGATGTGTAACCCAATCTAGCGCACATTTAATCATGACTTGATCCCTATTAGCACGGTCGCGTAATAAAAAAAAACTTTGGTCAAGTTTCAAGAGGCATTCTGCAGCTATACTCATAACAGCAACGCAATAAACAAAAAAGCTATATGAGGTAAAGTATAAAAAAATTGAAGAGAAATACAAGGCAAGGCAATCTTTCAATTCACTCACAGGATGAGCTACCAAACATTGGCTCTTCCTCAAAAGATCAGCAGTAAACAGTGACGGGCAAATGCAAGAAGATGAGCTGGCCAGTATGGTATTTGAAGCAGCATGCCGATCTATTTCTTCGAAAACTCTCTTCTTCAGCTCCACATTTTCAGGTACACACTCCTGAAGCAAGTATATATATATATATATATATATATATATATATATATATATATATATACAAACAAAAGAATGTCACAGCCGAGCTTTTAAAACGTTTGAATTCAACTAACTTTATGGACTGCTGGAAAAGTAGGAACAGCTGCAGGCCTGAAGTCACTCAGCCAAGCACACTAAAAAAATATTGCTATTCGACAGTCACCTGCAAATACATAGCGTCTTTGAGAGCTTCTTTTAATTCTTTTTGCCCGGATACCAGCCGAGAGGCAGATTCAGCATCTTTAATTGGCCCATTTAGCAGACCTTTGGACTCAAAATCCAGGAGTTGCTGTTTCACAGCTTCTAAGGCCGCTGATAACTGACTTGAGTCAACGTCATAGAGACATACTGAGAAACCAGCTTTCGAGAAAATCTAAATTTTATGAGGGAAAGACGAACGCAAGGTGAATGGCATACTTGAAGCTACCAACGCAATGCATTAGGTAAGGTAATTCACAATTACTACAAAACATTGTAGATACCCTAGAACGACTTCCCAAAGCCAATTATAAATGAGATCACAACGCCAGCACATGAATACCAGAATAAAAATATGTTTATGAAGTCTCGCTTCTGGTAACACAGAAACTTCAAACACACTAAGAAACGTAGTACCATACCACAGCCCAGCAACGTCCAATTAAGCCACTAAAATATAAACATTTGGAAATAAAAATGTAAGCACTCTTAGAAAAAGACTTACCCATACATACAATGTCTTCGAACGCTTAAATTAATATAGAAAGACTAAAAGTTCAACTAAACAGCTTTCATGCAAGTATTTCAGGTGCAACCACAGGGGTTATATACACTGCTAAGCCATAAGGAAATTTTTCGGGCAAATGAACAAATAGAACATGGAGTGTCTTCAAAGATACATTTGATTCCAAGATTGCAGCACTTGTCGCTTAGAGCATTACTGATACGAGTGCCATATGTTTTTCAGCCCGTTTTCACGAACTTAAGACCTATTGGGGAGATGCACAGGCTTTGTGCAGCCCTTTCTGGTATTCAGGCAACAGATAAACATTTCTGATTTTTTGAAACTTCACGAAGGGGACCTAACTGCTTCCAGTGCTATGATGGAAGAGAAGAAAGAGAGAGGTGCAGATAAACCTCATGTGGTCTCTACTGCACTTAGTCTCATTTAAATGTAGCTGAAGCCTGCTTTCAATTTTATCATAATTATGTATCAAACCCTCTAGAACAAAATACTTGACGCTTGCTTTCTTATCAAACACACTGGTGCTGCTAGTGATCCTGATTTTATTTAATGTTCTGAGAGCAGAGAAGGAGATATCACAGGTTATCTCTTATTATGCTAGAGCTGAGCACCACATTTTAGCAATTCTTGACATGGTGGAAATGAGGTATTCCCACAAGGTCTGGGGAATGTAACAAGCTTCCTGATAACTAAATCATTTCTGCAACGAAGGGCTTGTGAAAAGAAGTTATAATTTTATTGTTATAGAAGAAATTTTAATGCTTAAAAGTTCAAATCAAACACTCAATATAAGCTTAAACACTTTGTCCCCACAAGCAAAATTTGTGACTTGACAAATATTTGTGGCTTTACAAATAAATTTACATTTAACAACAAGATATAAGATGAAGTAGACCCAAAATAAAATGATTCAAATTATGCAGAACACAGTTCAAACAAATACGCAGATACGTAGGCATTTCCTTGCAACAAAATGTACCAATCAGCACAAGTCTACAACAATAAGAAATTTAGCAGGTCATTTAGATTACACTCAAAGGATGCATTATACTCTTAAGGGCAATTACTATAAAAACCTAACCTGCCGATAATAGCCACTTTGCCTTTAGTAGCCATGACTTAATGTCTCTAGAAACAAAATAAGATATAGCTATTATTACAATCCTTTGGGAGACATTTTGAGGCTCAAGCAACAATTTACGACTGTATTACAAGTAGGAAATGTGTACTATAAAATTTACTACTTTCCTAAAACCATGCCCCATATCTGTGACTATTTATAAGCAAGGTACAGGAAACGTTGGTATGCGTCAGTAGGCATATTGCCAGATCGTACCAGATTAGTCTACACAACAACCAGGTCGTGGCAGCAGAGTAGCAAGTGAGCGCACTTGCTCACACCACAAGCTGTCGCAGCGATTAAAGGTCTCCGATGGTTTGCCATTAAAGTTTCTTCCACCAATCAAAATGGGGCGTAAGCTGAGCAGGAGATTCCAGAAAGAGTGGCGGATGCTGAAAAGCCTTGCATTGCGCCAATCATCCATGAATATTTCTCTCGTAGTTATCAAGTCGTTCCACAGTTTTGGCTCCCATGGTCTGGTAACACACCAAATAAAAGTCGCACATATTTCTATGCTTCTTATACTGCAATTTTCATTACGGAGTTTTATGAGTGGAGGAATAGAATCACGGCCGTGGCTAGCTAGTCCGAGCCCCCCCCCCCCCCCAAAAAAAAATCTCCACGAGGCCCACCCTTGTCTCCGCACTGCCAAGACAAATGTTTGGACATTAGTATACGAACAATATATTGTATGACTTACTTGACTTACATGACTTGTATGACTTTAAAAATTTTGTTGACAGACCAAGCACAACCAAACAAAGTCTTCAAATAAACGGATTTCTCCTCTTCTTTTGGTGGATGAATCGTTCAATGATCTCGTTCAAATCAAGTTTACGAGCAACTTTGCTTTTAATTGAGATCAAAGCCAGAGAGGAGAGTCTATCATCCAACATCGAGGAACGGCTGAAAGTCTTCGTCAATTTCAATGTGCTGAAGCTCCTTTCAGCACTAGCGCGATAGCAACACTCGGATACAGCTCCGGCAATTCATTCTTGCAGATGTATTGCAGAAAATCCGTGGGTGTAATGAGCCGCAGGTCGTTGCAAATGATAGAGACGAAGCGAGACAACTCCATATGAAGCTCGTTGCCATTGACATCTCCCAGTTTCTGTTGAAAGTGTAAGCAATGCTGCAAAAGTTGATTTTTGTCATGAAGGTCAATCAGGGAACTCGCACTGCTGAGATAGCCAAAAATGTTAGACCAAAACATCAGTTGCTGGAAGAGGCTGTTCAACGAGGACATAGCTTGATCCACGAGTTTCATGAAAAACTCGATCTTAAAACGCTCCTCGGCTAATTGACTACCACGTCATCAGCTGCTTTGTAGGAAAAATGTTCCTTTTGTTTCCTAGACCGCGTCTCGGAGAAGATGAGCTGTACATCCAGTTTCTCTGCAATTTCTCGACCATCTGTGCAAGCAGAGGCAAAGCCAGTTTCACTGTACTTCTGCAGAAAGTCTAGTGTTGCAGTGATTTCACTGTTCAGAATGTCAACTGTAACGCTGGGTGATTGCAATAGCTTGCTGGTCTTGTTCACTTGGAAAAGAATGTCGTTCCATACGACGATGGTGATGATGAACGGCCATAAAGAAATGTTTTCGGTTAAAGACCTTGCTTCAATGGCCGTCGAGCCGTCCTTTTTGTCGATGGCATATTGTTCACGTTGATGGAGAGCATTGATGATATTTTCAATGCTGTAGCGAAGGGGCTTTACTAAGTCTACGCGAGCTTCCCATCGCGTGTCTCATGGTGCCTTCAGAGTTATCGAAAAATCACGATCATTTGCTGTGAATGTGAAAAATCCGGCGTGCATATCTCTCCAGAATTCCCTCTCTTTCTGGTTGTCGCGAGTGATGCAGTGGACGATGACAGAGGACAGATCTTCCGTGCACGCTAATCTGCACCAATAACCGCCAAACTGGTGTTGTTCGATCAGGCATATGTCCATTGCGTTACGATTGCCTATATATTGACGTAATTCCATATATTTTGAAAAACAGTTCACGTGGCTGTGCCCGATTTCGTGGTCCTTCAGTTTTTTTTTTTTTTTGATAAGCATTCCCACGTCTTCGTTCCTCGCCTGAGTAGGACATCACCTGTACTGAATAGCTTGCAACATGCGCACAAAATGGTGTCCGTGAAGGTTGAATAGTACAACCACATTCGTCGAACTCTCTCACCATTCTGCATCACTCTGTAGAAATGGACGCTGGAGAATCTTGTTTACTGTCGTTGTATGGATAGTCCATTTCTTTCTGACTCGGTGCCTCTCGCTGGACGAACTCATAGCGCTGTCTATCAAGTCATTCAGCTGGGTCGTCACTGACAGAGATAAAAATTTCTTCAAAACGGGCCTGTTGTGTTTCGTCACTATCACGTTCATTCTGCGCATGAGCGCTAGGAGGAGCAGCAGTCAAAGTTGTTGTCATTTCCACCATATGACCTTCTACAGAAACGGAACTGTCACTTTTGCTGAGTTTAACAGACTCTTCCACCAAGTAAAGCGCGCTGGGGAAGATGGGATGCTTTTTGATTGGGTTTGCCCATAGCTGGTTCAACTTTGGCATAGTTAGCGGCACTTCTTCTTGCCGCTCTTTTCGTTGTTTCTCTCTCTTCCTCTTCATTGCACCTCACTCGAATCGCCTGCTATCTCCGCTCATGTCGCCAATGCGCTAGGTCCAGTTGTAGATAAAAGCCAGAGAAATATTTTAAGGGGTACGCGTCCTGGAGCGATACCGTACTAGAGCGACATCTTAACAACGGATGCCTAGTTATTATCTCTGCTGCTTGGTTCCGTGAATTTTAAGTACAGCTGTCCAGCGCGTTCTCAACGAAAAAGATAATTTTTAATTAAACAGCCAGCACCACCTTGCTTTAATTTTGCAATTTGGAACTCAACTCAACTCAACAATTCGGAAACCCATTTTAATGGCGCCGTAGTCCACTAAATGGCGAATGCAGAGAGTGCACGGAATTTTATATGTCTCATATTGCGGTTGATTTGTGCAACATTTTGTAGTTAGATCGCTTGCGTAACTCTGGATAATTTGCTTGCAATGGTCTGACGCAGACACTTGAGGCACATTGAAATCATCTAACGCAGTGGCACACACACCGTGACGTGTTCATTTCTCATCCATCCGTCGCAATCGTTCCTCATGTGATTTTTGCGACATTTACGCTGTAATTAGTGTCGCTCTAGTGCGGGGTCGACCTATTACGGGTGAACAGTATTTCAAGAGAACCCAACACAATCGTAGATAACAGATTCGAACAAAATATCAACCGTTAGGTGCAAACAATTACTGAAAATCCCGAATAGTTTTTCTTTCAACATTGATTTGCTATTATTAACATCTACAGCATCTGTGTATGATGCATGCACATACACCGGTTGTATGCGCGTGGTTGTAGTGGTCGTGTAAATGTGTAGATGTGCGCGCGCATATGCTAGACTTGCAGTGCATGATATAAATAATTAAATAGTCAAACAATGAGACCTACAGCACACTAGTGACGCATGTCAGTATTGTATATTAAGCCTTCTGCACTCTGCCAATCTGTTCTGTGCATGTTCAGCGGGTAGTCATAACTTCAGTTCAGCACTTATGCACATTCACTTACCAACCTTTGAGGAAGTAAGTGACCAACAGACAAAGTCAATGGTGTACAGAGTGTATCGTTTGAGTAGCAATTGGTCAACCTTTAATGAGGAAGTTGTACATTCGCGCACAACGTTTCTGAAGTTAGCCTACCCGCCAGCTTTGTTTGACCGGATTGTTGTGACTTGGTCGAAAAGTGCATTACCCGCCATCGTAACTTGGATGGAAGTTTCTCCAATGTGATCGTGCGATTCATTATTCCTTTTAAGGATGAAAAGAGTGCGCGCAACCTAAAGCGCCGTCTAAATGATCTGTCATGTAAAGTACGGGTACAAATTCAGCCAATTTTCACCAGCAGAAAAATTGACGAAAGTTTCAGACCAAAGGAAGCGCAGCCAAAGACTGTGATTCAACAATGCGTTGTTTATAAGCTTCAATGTGGCCAGTGCGACGCTGGCTATATCGGCATGACAACCCGCCACCTGCACCAACGCATTGAAAAACGCAAGCAACAGTGGAGGTCAATCGGTCAACACCTGGCTACTCATCAATAGCGGTTCAATCTCGATCTGCCTGCTTCACAACTCTGCGCAGGTGTTGCTCCAAATGGTAGTGCCTGTTAATTGAGAGCTTGATGATCGCGCTCCATAAATTCGCCAACTCACTTAACGGGCAGTGAGACTTAGAAGATGTGACTCTGGCGATGTGCGCTCTGCTTGTTTTTGTTTTTCGCTTTTTTTTTTGTTTTCTTGTTCGTTTAGTCCTATGATTGTCAAAGAAAGGACCGAAACGTCACGAAAATTATTAGCTTTTATTCTTTTCCTTGCAGTATAGGTAGCATAGATATATGTGCCAGTTTTAATTGGTGTGTTACCAGGCCAGAAAAACATCTGCTTGGATGATTGGCGCAATAAAGGCTATTCAGCATACAGTACTATATGTGCAGTCGTATTTTTAGTAGCAAATCGTAAGCAGTTTGCTTCGGTTAAGGATATAAGCTTGCATCGAGCATCATATTCTGTAAAATTGACTGCTGATTCGGCTGCCGACACGATGTCCTTCCTCACTCAGCTCACCCACTGCCTCCTGCAACGACTGGCACGAATTGCTAACGTCGCAGCCTTGTTTCTCTCGCATGGGCTGTTCACTGCCATGACTCAGACACGACTCAGCAAAAAGACGATTAAACAAGTGACCAGTCAGTTGCACAGTAAGGATGGTGAATTCTAAGAAGAATGCTTATCGAGCAAATCTATCCGAAGGCAGCTTCAAACGGTAACAATTGCTGACAAAAGCGCGTTAAGCTAGTTTTTTGACGGGCTGAGCAACTCTGGCACTAATTTGATTGCCGCTCTCAAAGGGCGCACGCATACTAATTTTTTTCTCGTCCGGGGACTCATGTAAACGCAACGCGAATTGCAGCCCGGGGTCAGTCGCCCCGGGCTGAGATAGCCATGTAAAGGGGCCATCCATAAAAGACGTTCACCAGACAGGGGGGAGGGGGTCCTGCCAGAAGTGGACAAAAGTGGACAAGAGGGAGGGGGTAAATGCTAAGGTGGACGTCCACATCACAATGTGTGGCTTAATTTTTTTGAACTTCATAAATATGGCGTTTCTTATTAAACTAACAGCGAATTTGATCGCGTTCATTCGCGCATCAATACGAAGTATAAGACTTCGCATGAGACTTGCACTGCCAAAGGAACAGGGTAGAGGCGCTA
>QQSS02184238.1:0-13899 GCA_003687565.2 Craspedacusta sowerbii | reverse complement strand
CATACATACATACATACATACATACATACATACATACATACATTACATACATACATACATACATACATACATACATAAATACATACACACATACATACATACATACATACATAAATGCATACACATATACATACATGCATACATACAAACGTCTGTACATTCATACATCCATCCATAAACAATACACTAACACACGCAAACGATGAACACTGCGAACACACAATTATTTCATGCACACCTGAATAACACTACTTCTAAATGATGAGAGCTACTTTAACCATAATATATTCACATATGCAAATATCTAACCTATGGTTAAGTCATGAACAGGCTGGAAACGCTTGTCAGTAAACTGCAGAAGCAAGCATGACTTTCCAACACCTACAAGAAACAAGGTCATCAATGACATTGGTGAGGGATTTAAATGGAATTTAGTGAACAATTATAATGAAGAAAAAACGCATTTTTCATTAACCGCTCTGCTTAATTTTTTGCTTAGTAACTAGAAAGTTCATAACTTTCTAATTTAAATCGAAGGCATGCCAAACAGACTTTGATAGAATTGGGGGGAACAACACTTACAGACGAATGCAAAACGATTTCACTTAAACATCTTACTATCTAGTAAAACATGCTGGCATGCTGAGATGAAGCTCAACAAAGCCCATAGAAAATGAGAACTCAGCAACTCATCTACTCTCAATAAATAAAAAAATAGTTTAATTTGACTTTAATACTTTTTCACAACTATCAAATTTTTCAGACGCAAGTTGGAATTTCATTCACTAAGAAATTCAGAGCGATATCTTACCTGTATCACCGATTATAATATACTTGAATAGAAATGAGTAAGACATTTCCCAATAACTACGATCCACAACCACTGTTAAAGGCACTCTCCGAACTGCTGTACCTATTAGCGATCGTAGGGTGCTGACAAAACACCACCAGAAAATTGCTGAAGGCTTTCCATTACGCATGCGCCAACTATTTCTGTCACGTCATTATGTTCGAGCCGCGGTTCGGAAGCGGTGGTAAACAAATGGAAAACCTAGAGCGCAAGCTGCCTTCGGATCAATAAAGTATGGAAATTTATTCCAAGCCAAATATAAAAAGAAGTGAGAAAGCCCATCTAAACTGTGGTGCAAACGCAGACTACGATCTTAAGGCTGATGATTGAATTAATATAGCGTATTGGCTATATTAACTAAAGGCATATGTAAATATGTACATCTGGACCAACGGCGATTTAACTTCTGCTAGAAGAGCTTAAATTTGCTGCGCTTCGATCATTAAGTATCGAATATGTCTTCGAATGAATGAATAAATTAATATTACCGAATTCAAGTCGGTGAATTATCGCACAATGCAGTTGCACTCTCGAGTAGACCAGTTATGGTTTGCCTTGAGCTTTACTTTGGCGCTGAAAGTTTCAAATGCAGTATTGATCCACTGTGTGATGAAGATTCAATCAGAAATCATCCTGTTAATTTTTCAGGATAATCAAATATTCGTTACTCTTCTTTAGTCATTTGTTGCTTTCTTCGCAAGATAAAAGAAAAAAGTGGTTATCAAGCTCTCATTTAGCAGACACTCTCATTTAGAGTGAGTAAAGTTGATCCCATTTGATTAAAAGTTATTAGTTTTATTCTTTGCCTTGAAGATTTACCCATCGAAGGTTCTTATTTCATCTCTAAAGCTAGATGGTGATTTGACTCTGTTCCGAGCAATCAAGAACGCAAACAAGAAGCTGACGAGCTGCCAGACAGCGATTGAATTAATCAATCTTTGCAAAAACGTCTCAGTCACGCCTACGTTTTCAAAAGGGTCTTATGACAAGGTTGAAAAGTGGAGCAAGTTAACGGAAGTTTTTCAGCAGAATGTACTCAAATAAGACCTTGATAGCAAAATACAACAGCTGCACAAGGTCAGGGACGAATTGGCAAGTTTGGTCTGTGAAGCACGCAAACTTTAGTCTACCTTTCGCTACATTGCGTGCTTGAACACTGTCAACAAACTACATCGGAAGAACTTTATTGAAACCTCCGAGAAGAATATCAAGAAATTCTCGCGACTGATTCCACCTAAACTTGATATGGGCAAGCACATTCTTATTCTGTCGAAATATCAGCTGCCTTTTTTCCAAACAATGGCCCTGTGCAGAGGCCTAAACTTAGCACTAACTAAAGTATCCGAACCGTATTAACTAAAATATCCAAACTGAAGTAACCAACTAAAGTATCCAAACTGGATGTTCTAGCATCTTTCGAGCGTGGGTACTGGGACTTGGATAAACAGCTGACAGATGACAAGCGATCTTCGAAGTCAATTACTCTCGCCTATGCTGAGTATAGAGGTAGCAACCCTACAAGTCTTATGACTCGTGCCATCAATACGCTACAAAACCGCACAGATATCGTGATTACAGAGCCGGACAAGTGGTTGGGTGTTGTCATCATGAACAAGGATGTGTATATCCACCTTCTTATGGAAGCTTCAGTATTCGATAAGGGTTAGCAAAGAACGGCCAAAAGCGCGGAGCCGTCCACCGAATTTTTATCAACCATTGCTAGAACGCGAGAAAGAGCTCAACGAGACAGTCAAGAAGATTTTGCCCAAACCAGTCGCAATGCTTGTTTTTTCATTTGTCGCTGTCCTTTTCAGCAGAAGTGGAACAGAACAATGGAATATCATTCTGTGGCGCGTGGATAAACACGGCAATACGGACACTATAGACATGTGTTTTTCATAAGCCAATGGATACCGGATACCGTTCTCCTACTGCACTTCCAGAGTCATACGGATGTTCGGTACAAGAAATGTTTAATAAAGTCAATGCTGTGCAGAGCGTATCACTTGAGTAGCGATTGGTCAGCTTTAACAAGGAAGTTGAACATTTGTGCACAGCGTTTCTGTGAGTAAACCTAGCCGTAACCTATGCTTGACCAGATTGCATTTGAGCTTGGTCGAAGAGAAAATTAACTGCGAACGTAACTTGGATGACAGTTTCGCCGGTGAGATCGTGCGATTCATTATTCCTTATAAGGATGAAAAGAGTGCGCGCAACCTAGAGCACCGTTTAAATGCTCTGTCATGTAAAGTACGGATACTAATTCAGCCAATATTCACGAGGAGAAAAATTGGCAAAAGTTTTAGACCAAAGGAAGCAAAGCCAAAGATTGTGGGTCAACATTGCATTGTTTACAAATTTCAATGTGGCCAGTGCGACACTGGCTATATCGGCATGACAACCCGCCTCCTGCACCAACGCATCGAGGAATGCAAGTAACAACAAGCAACAGTCGATCTCAATAGGTCAAAACTTGGCTACCCATCAATTGCCGATCAATTTCGATCTTCGCGACTGCTTCTCAACTCTGCGCAGGTGTCGCTCCAAATGGAAGAGTCTGCTTAATGAGAGCTTGATGATCGCGCGCCATAAATTCGCCAACTCACTTAACATACAGTCAGACTCGATTAAATTGAAGCAGTTTTAGCTGCACTTCGAAAATATGACTCTAGCCATTTTTTGTATTCTTGTTTTCTTAGTCTGAAGATGGTACAAGAAAGGACCGAAACGTCACAAAAATTATTAGATTTCTTCCTTGCGTTGCATATAGAGCCATAAGAATTTAAATTGGCCATCGCCTAACTGTAACTCTCATATGGCATGAGCGCATACTATTGAATGTGGCAGGATATAGAGTTCAATAGTTCCTCTATTACTCCCAAGAAGTTGCATTCCACTATAATTTCCTTCGTAATATTACAGTCCCACAGATTCCGATATTAATTCTAAAAGCTAATGATAAAATGGACGTTCTTATTTCGTATTGTCCGTACAACCTTGCAGAATTATGATCTTTGTTTGGAGTCTTTGGTTGGAGACCTTTGGTTGGAGTCTTAACTGGCCAAGCAACTGCCTGGAGTCCCGTTAAGAACTCAAAACCCCTGGAGACCTCGCGTGCACCGCCTCACGAGAAATAAGGCTCTGAAGTGAACAATTGCACGAGATCTTCACAGTTGTGGTAGCCTGCCCCAAAATCACTTGGGGATTGCCAGCTGCGCGGTACGCAGGAAGAATCCCTTGTGAATAATCAAATGGCTAGTCTTACGTACTTTTCGGCCCGGCCAAGGAACTCGTTCGAGACCTTTGGTTGGAGTTTAACTGGCCAAGCAACTGCTTGGAGTCCCATTAAGAACTCGAAACCCCTCACGAGAACACAAGCTCTCAAGTGAACACGTGCATTTTGCATTTATTTGTATCGGTTCCTTCCTATTGTGGCCTGAATTTGCTTCCTTGGCTTTCAACATCCTCTCTGTGACATATGCCCAGGTCTCTTGTATAGTATATTTATGTAGTTACTGCTTTTATGGTTACTTCCAGGATGATTTCAAGATGCACTCATTAGATCCTGCATTCCTAGTCACCTTATACGATTGAGAACAGTTTCATCTGGCTTTCTTTGAACATATTCCTGCGATTTAAAATCAGTTAATTAACGAATGTTTTGCATCAAAAATGCATGATATTCGAGGGATTTAAATTTTAAAAGTATTTAGCTATGCTGAAGCTTGTGTCAGGAGAATTTTAGCAGGTAACTTCGCCTAGAGAATCTGATGTACCTGCTCCGAATTTCGCAATCATTACGAATCTTCCCGTAAAGTTGTTTGAAAAGTATGCACAATCCTGATACTTTCTCGTGACTCTGTAATAAAAGGAAGCAAGGCAGCATGGAAAATGAGACTATAAAGCCGTTGTGCTTAATTTTTTCACGGGAGTTGCATTTCACCAATTTTAATTAGTTTGCCATTGCTAGCACGACTACATGTCGCTCGGCAACACAACTTGCCCGGTTACCGCGACTGACGTGTAACACTTGATGACGGCCGAGGCAACGGCAACTGATCTTACGTGCACTTGATGCTAACAGAAAGTTATCCGGCAGCTGGTTAAGTGTTCAAAATTCACGATTCTTAGGTTTGGGACTGGAGTAAGCTGTCCTATGATGGATTCACATATCGCAGAAGAAATCAACTTGATGACTTCGAACTTTTTACTAAAGGTTTATCTGTTGGTGCCTACCGTATTTTGAGGTTTAATCAATATCAATGTTTGCATTCATTGGAAATTAAGGCTCTTTGCTGCGAAATAGTAATGTCAAGTTATATCAGATATACTCCAACCCAAAGGCTTAAGTTCCATGGAACGTCGTGACTGTTGAATCCCCTCTCATGGCAGGTGTAACTATTCCTCAAGAATGTTTCAGTATTGAAAAACAGACTTGCATAGACAAAGATCATTATTTGCTAAGGGAAAATTGCAGAAACGTGACGTTAATATTCATGACTTGTCTAATTGTTCCCTAAATTTTGCATACAGTATACACAATAAGTGCAATTTTAAAAAAATAATTCCAAATCGCAACACTGAGCAGTGTCCAAATGAAATGGGTCTGCCTGCCATTCATAGAGATTCATGAAGAGTTCGAGACAAGTAGACCACTCAAGCCATTAAGAATCTGTTTTATGAATAATGGTTACTTAGTGCTGTCCTTCTAACTGTTAGAGAGCAATCCTGGAGCCAAGGGTTTTTGTTTTTCTTGTAGCAAGACATCCTTGAGTGGTTGAGAAATTTAGTGTATACGCTTGTCCTCATAGGTATGTAGCATGCATATGAGTTATTAAGTATACCAATATCTGAAGAGAATTATTCCAAATCCTACTACTAAAGTTGAGATAAGTATTTAATCTGTCTACCAAATGTACCTAAATGTTTTGTCCCAACTAGCCTATGGTTGGCAAGTCAGACATATGTGTGCCTTTGACACAAGCCTTTGAAAATCTTAGGATTTTCACTCCATTAAACATCCAAGTGATTAGATTAGTTAATTTGGTTGTATGCAAAGCCAGTAAAACTGGAGTCAATTTATATGTTTATTTTTATTGCCTGCATTAACACAGTGAAAAAAGCTATTAGAACGGCCCTGGCTGAAAATTATGATAATTTAATCTTAGATAATCTTATTTTGCATGTGTGTTGTATTCTTCTCCTTGATTCTATCTTTTCACTTCTGGGATATTTTGTTTCCTAAATGAGGAAGCAAGATAAATAACTGCATATTTTCAACAAAAGGAATGCATTACCCAATTCTCTTGACATGTTTCAGTCTCTTTTTGTTTGGTTCAAATTTTTGTAAATGTTTGGATTGTTAATGCTTGTGATTGTCTTCTTAATGCCATCACATGATTTTATTCCTTTTGTTCTTGGAGAAGTGCCTGTTTTTGAAGGGATCTATTAGTGGTTTCTGAGGTATTGTCAGGATCCGTACAAGTTTTTGGTTGCCTGTTTTGTGTTAGTACCAAAGAATAGTACCACCTAGAATTAGGGTTTTAGCTGTAACAGTCAAAATCAGGCAATCATATTACTGAATTGGCCACCATTACCAATCAGGATGATGCATATCTTAGCTCTCTTAATTGCTATGCTTTGACTGCGATTGATTGAAATCTATGCCTGTAAACTTCCTTTTTTGGCAGCATACAGTGTTGCAAGAATCCCTTGCATTTATATCACGGGCCTATAGTTCTTGTGTCTAGTTGGATATCATGCAAAATAATCAAATGGGCCAGTAAACTTCTGTAAATCTCACATTAACCAGTAAACAGCAAAAGTGATAAATGCTAGGTAAGTAGTATCTCTCTTTCAGGCAGCATTGACATGCTTCCAGATTGGTAATATGTGGTTTCCATCCAAGCACACCAACTGCTGCTAATAAGCTATCACTGAGGAAACATTATACTTGAAGATGTTAGCTCTGTTTTGTGTAAAATAAGATGAAAACACAAGAATAAGATCAATTGCAAAAGCATTGTTGACAAACCTGATCCATTATTCTCTACTGGGCTAAGCTAAGCATATTTTATTCATGTTCAACTAGAAATTGTATAAATTTTTTAGACATTTTCCATATGCCTGAATGATGATAGGCTTTGATCACATGTACAGTGCATATTGATGATAGTGTTGCTAGAGTTTTGCTACTTAATGGGCATATGAGATATAAAGCTAGCTGTTTGTTATTTTCTTGTCTTCTGGACATGGCTTTGTGCTAAGCAGGCATCCTTTCTTTTTTGAGATAGATGCCTGGTGTAGATTATTCCTTGCTGAAGAAAGCCAAAAGTTTTCGCATATCTGATACGCACTAATCCAATATGCCGGAAATTTTTAGAAAATCATTTAGACTCCTTAATTTTGGGATGAGTAGACAAAAGGAATGGTTTATTTTTTTGGAAATTTCTCATAATTTGTTGTGAATTATTATAAAATTAGTTTGACACTGAAAGGTCTGTATAATTAGGTTTAAAAAAATGATCACTTGAAAATTCATGGCTTCAAATAAAAATCACTGACTTAAGAACCAGCCACACTCTTTGCATAGCAAGACATTGAGTTAGGAAGCTTTTTTGCTTAGTGACCAATTGAAATTGATGAAGTGATGACATCCTAGTTTATTCTTTGGATGAAGGGTGTGCCGGTCTTATTCAGAATTTATGGAATTGTTAGAGCTATGTTAGAAATACTATGCAAAAGTGGACTGGATAGAAATAATATGCTTTATTTAATTAACTACAACCGTTTTGCTTATTTATCCGCGATCAAGTATTAAAAAAATCAAAACTTTGCTGCATGGTAGAAAAATGGGCTGCAAAACAAAATCACAACATTCATGTGTCAAGATTCTCTGAAGTCAGTGATTTTACCTGTTCTTAATCTATGGAAAATGGCCTTAATAAGGAGTACAGGCTATGATCTAATATTGTTTTATTTTTGTCTATTGTTTGAGGTTACGGTCAGGACTTGTTTCGTTTTCTTTGTAATCGGAGGCCCAAGCACCATCCCTAGCCTATGCATGGGTATGACCTTTGAAAAGTGAAAAGAATTGTTTGAGCTCTCCCATTATTTGTAACGATAATAGATGTTGATAAACATGTCCTTAATAAAATAAAAATATCTTTAAATTAAATGTGGGTGTCTCGCTAGTGAATATTCCTATATTTTTGCTTAAGGTACTTATGGTGGAAGATGAGTTTGGCATTGTTTAATGTCAGGATTAGTATTATCTGTTAGGCTTATTTTGTTCTAGCCAGTCTTAATTTCGGTTTGACTACTAGAGGATTGCTGAGGATGTGTGCACCTTGGCAGCCATAAAAGCCTTAAAACTTTAATTGGAGCCTGTTTAAATCTAGGAATGGTGAGGAAGCTTAATAGTTTTGATATTGTTTGTATCTAAAGATTGTGCAGGGACATTTCTTGGCCATATTGAGGCATTCCAAAACTTGCAAGTCAGGGTAAAGAATATTTAATTGAAGCTTTCCAAGTTCTTTATTTTTGGTTGCGGATCTAACCAAGATATAATGTTATATAAGTTATGTGAAAGAGTGAGGGAAATTTGTTTTACATAATCTGTTGTTTTCTGGTTCTGTGTTCTTGGAACGTAATCAGGGTTCAAAAATTTTGTTTAAAAGACCTTGCAAATCTTAGAGGCAAATGGTCAAGCTTTCTTAATCGACTTAAATGTTTTTGTCCGTAAATATAAATTAAGATGAAGAAGTTTTCTTAAAGAAACAAAATAGCAATAGCTAATATTGTGATATTTTAACTTAATGCACTTTAATTTTTATTTTTAATGTTAAATCAGTGTGGCTTTTTTTGCAGAAATATAGCATTAGCGGTGATCTTGGGATGTTTCTGAGTATCATGGTAAAATGGCACAATCACTGAAGGATCATCTGAAGTCCTGGTTGAACAACTTTGGATTTGCTAAGTTAGCCGAGACAGCTCCTGACAAAAATTGCAATTCGCACAGTATTCAGAGCTGCAAGGTACTAGAAGCCAGCTCTGAGATGGTGCTCACATCAGTAAGGGCTTCGGCAATGCATTATCAAGAGGTGGAACAAATGTTGGATACGTCAGTTGCGGATGGTCTTTCAACAGGAGAAGCAAATAAGCGGCAATTGTACTATGGTCCTAATGAATTTGATGTCGGTGCACAGGAGCCGTTGTGGAAAAAATATTTGGACCAGGTTGGTGTTTTCAGCTACTAGTTTTCGATCTTGTTTTCCAGAATAGCATTGTAGTGTTACATGCCAATGTGCAAGAATTGCGATTGATGTAGAAGAGGTTCTATATTTTTCTTTAAGTTCAAAGAGCCAATGATATTGCTGCTTCTAGCAAGTGGCTTTGTCGGTGTTTGCATGGGTCATTACGATGATGCAATCAGTATAACTCTGGTAAGAATTGTTTAACAAACACTTGCGTTGGCCTCGATGCAAGCTGGCACCATTTAAGATTTTTTGATAGTTGCTGATTGGTATCTCATTTTTGCATGTTGTTTATCATGAAATTTTGATGTGATGGTCTTGCAGATACAGTTATTTGTGTTTTCTTACTTTGTTCCTCAATGGCCATGGTGTCAGTTTGCTTCGTAATCTCTATAAATCTGGAGGTGTCTTTAATATTGTTGGGGTAATGCTATTTTTCTTTTTAGGCAGTTCTTATTGTTGTAACAGTAGCTTTTGTGCAGGTATGTTGACCTATGTTAACATGAATCATTTCATGATGCATATTTTTTAAGCGAAATAGCTTGTTTGGGCTGTCAGGATCGCTGAGGTCGTGGTTCTGTTACAAGAATTGTGGCTTCGTTCTGCATATGTGATGTGCATGTTTTCGCACTATGTTAGGATAGATATCCTTTGCATGTGCCGAAACATAGTGAGGTTGCGAACAATGACGGAGTCTTTTAAGTGCGCAGCAGTAACCTTACCTTGCTTGGCTGAAGTGAAAGACCGGCGTCACTTAGGTTGCGCGACGCTAAGTCCAGAAAATAAAGTCGTCCTTAATCCCTTTGGGTTAGCTCGTAACATCACAATCATCCGTCTTCTAAGTCTTTCGCTAGATGGTTTAGGGCGAAGGCGGTTGTAGCTTTGAGGTCCTTTTCCAAGTCATTCTCCACAACCAATGTTCGCGGAAGATGGCGTAAAAAGCAATTAGCTAGCGTCTGCGTCGTAAACACGGGATGTATACGTTTGTGTATATATATATATATGCATATATATGGAGTAAATATTATAAAAAGATGTATACTTACGTTTGTTGTTTCCTAAGACTATCAAAGTGGCGCGGGTATTTGAGCCCGATTTGTTATGGATCTTAGTCTCGTTGTGCATGCGATATGTATTGTTTGGATTAAACAAGAATCAGAATTTAAGAGCAGTCCTCGTGTTTTGAAATACGACAAAACAGTAACCAATTTGTTGGCGTGAATGAAGTAAATATTAAGGTAGTTCATCTAGTTTCCATCTTCCAAAGCCGTTTTTGCAATGCAGTTGTGTTTGCGGTAGTCGATGACTTGATTTGAAGTTTCGAACAAGAGTAGTGATGTCTGGACATCTTTTATCTTTTCATTCAGACGGCTATCGCCAGCGAAACCGGTCTAGTTATATAACTTCTGAAACGAGGGGACGTATGTTTAAAATGCGCCCGTTATATACGGCTAATATTGTTCTTACTCTTTACGTGGTCTTTATTTTTATAAAGCGAGATGGAAAATGACTCCTAAATAGTTTTTGATCAATTATTAGTTGTTTACGTTTAGGAATACCGATCCGATAAATCTGTGGAAGCGATATCAAAGCTGGTGCCCCCTACATGCCACTGGTAAGACTTGAAGTTTGCTATTCAATCATTTTTAAGATGTAAGCACCTGAAGCAGAGTCTCTGCTCAACACTTAAGTCTTTTGTATGATGCAGGTACCTGAAGCAGAGTCTGCAACTATTCAATAATTTCTTAGATTTAACTGACTATAGCTCGCGGGAAAAGTTCTCGAACTTCTCAATAATCTTTTTCTCGCGACAAATTGGAGTGCGCGCCCCCGAAATCCCGAAAAATCGCAACGGCCTGAATCACTGCTTTTGATATTGTTTCTATTGGCTACTTTTCTTCGTGAAGATTTACGAAGCCTGTTTCCGTAATAGTTTCCGAAATATCTTCCATGGATGGTAACTTTGTGAGGTCGTCTGAATACCCCAGAAGGAATTCACAGGAGTCGCTACGTAGCATTTTATTTTTATTTGAAGCGGCTGCAGTTAAATCACCTTTTAAAAGATGCAACGCAAAAGACATGTGAAAGGCAATTTAAGCATTGAATAGATAAATATAATTCAGTTTTAGATGTTAAATAATTTCATTCCTCATCCATTTTACCCAGAACTTTTTCGTTTCCATTAAGGAATCAACTCAATCGTGCCTAGTGATAAATCTTAGTTCATTTTTTTTTGTTTTTGCTATATCAGAAAGAACACCCGAAGTCATATGGCATTATTCACTATTCACTTTTCCTGGCATTATTCATTATTGTTTTCATTAAGTGTTGAATGCAGTTCTCTTTTTGCGAGGTGGCTTCAATGAGCAGGATTTGCCCCTTGCAATAGTACGTTTGTTTTTCAGTATCATGCTATCAGTTGGTTATCCCAAGATGTTGGGAAGAATGTTCCTCATTCTATATCATGATGTGATTTTGTTCTATATTCGTTGAGCGGATTCCGAGGCATGTTTTAGGAATTGGTTTCGATGGAGGTAAACGTGTATTCGTTTGTTTTATTCTAGCTTCCGAGATGGCATGTGGCAAGACTTCTTAGCTCGAGAGCTTGTACCTGGTGACATTGTTTCCATCCACGCTGGAGATCGAGTTCCTGCGGACGTCAGACTGTATGAGGTACATGCATAGATACACACACGCTACATACATACGTACACAGTGGATTTTGCTGCTGCTACAAAACCTGAAGTATTGTTTTGATGCCAGTACTGGAGGTGGAATCTGCGCTCACCTAATTTATGATCACTTGTATTCAGGAGGCAGTGGTATTACGATAAGATTGTTAGTCAATTGATATAAAAAAGTAACAACAAAAATATATATCGTAATGCTTGTATTTCTTCTTATTTGCTTGTAAAATGTAAGGCAGGACTAAGGCTGTAACATGTTCTGTTGCTTGATTGGGTGGCTGAAAGGAGCGGATGTGAGAGTTAGGCGGAGATGCGTGATACTGAAATCATCGTCAATAGCGCTTGGCAGACAATACTTATGGCTGCTTTTTTTCCTGCTAATTAGTGGTCTTTAAACGTTCTTGGTGGCTGTTCTTTTTCTTCTGATTCTATTATGGAATGTATCAGTGCAGAGCGTTTATTAAGGTTTTATTAACTTGAACCTGCCTTTCGATTCCTTGTCGGTTTGTGCAAGAGCTTTTGAGTTCAAATGTGTTGGGGGATTTTGGATAAAGCGCTAAATGAGCAGTACTAACTTATTTGCAGTGCTATAACTGCCCGCGCTTAATGCGTAGTCTCCTTAGTTGTTAACCCGCCGGGCGAAATTTATGCCCAGCATGTCTGGGTTTTGGCAAACATTGTTTAGCCAGGCAAGTAAGTACCTCTGCTTTTGTCTTGGTATGCTAATAAAGCATGTTTGAATGCCGTTTGCTGTTGGATATTTTAGGCCTTAGATCTGGAAGTCGACGAGTCCAGTTTCACTGGCGAGTCGGAGCCTGCCACAAAATCAAGCAAGACGATAGCTTCCAGCTTAGCCGGCAACTTGACTGATCGGTCTAATGTTGCGTTCATGGGCACTCTTGTTCGCTGTGGAAAGGGTCGAGTGAGTGCTGTTAAATTTATATTTTTTTTTCCATCGTTCTCTCGAGCGCTTTTCTAGCACTTGTTTCTCATGTCCTTGTTTATTTATTTGATGTGTTGCGTCCGCCGATGTTATGGATTGAGATAAGAACCACCGGTGAGCGTCGTTGTCGTCTAAGCTTAACAAAAATTTGCGTTGTGGTCTGTCGTTTAAGCCATTTTATTAAACGTCTTATCGATGTACGAAGTTTCATTCCTATGCATAGCATGCTAACCAATTCAACTTAACCGCGTTGGCCTGCAATGGCTTTGCGTTTGTACGACTGCGTGTCATGTTGTGTTGCTCGCCTCTCGAGGCATTCCCCTAGCATTTGGATTACTATGTCGTCTTACATTTTCGTCAGGGCATTGTGGTTGGCACTGGAACAAATTCAGAGTTTGGATCGATTTTTCAAATGATGAAGTCAGAGGAGGTATGCGTCAAAGACCAGAAATTTTGTCTGAAATTAGCGCAGCTCTTACGCTGTGCGTCATGTTTGAAAATGGTGCAAGTTTTAGATGAAAATGTGCCATTTTTTTTAATTCTTCATCACCATATGTGCTAGATGAAGAACAGCGTAAATTTATTTTTGCTTGCTGTATTTTTTTGAAAATTTTTTATGTACCACTAGAAATTATTCATCACCATATGTGCTAGATGAAGCAAAGCGTAAATTTACTTTTCGCTTGCTGCATTTTTTTAAAAAGTTTTTTAATGTATCGCAAAAACGGTCTTGCTATTTAACTACCTTTATCGATCTGGATGGCAGCTTGGGGTTAGAGTAAACGATTGCGCTAAGTTACCCTTCTTTACAGAAATGCCGAGGTTGAAGGTTTAAGTTTGGCGCTCGGGAAGTATATCAGCAGCTCTCATCGTATAACTCAAGTATTTCTTATAGCATATTAAAAGTCCCTTTTGTAATCAGGAGACTAATGTACATTAAGAGCCCCCTAGTCCGACAAAAGGCCGGTTCTTCTGCGCCTTGAAGCGATGAAGCCTTTTGAGCAAATTTTGCGTTGTCCTCTTTCACTTGTACGAAGTCAAACATGTGGCAAGATGAGAAGCGAAATCATTTTCGATTCGATCTATTTATCTATCTATCTATCTATCTATCTATCTATCTATATATCTATCTATCTATCTATCTATCTATCTATCTATCTATCT
>QQSS02184227.1:0-13900 GCA_003687565.2 Craspedacusta sowerbii | reverse complement strand
TGTGTGTGTGTGTGTGTGTGTGTGTGTGTGTGTGTGTGTGTGTGTGTGTGTGTGTGTGTGTGTATGTATGTATGTATCCGTAGCTCTAACTTTGCACCCATCAACCTTACGCTGCCACCCGCGCTGCACCGCTGTTGTCTTACATGCCCTACCATGGCGTACTCGTGGAGGTAAATAGCCGAATACGATAAGATGATTAAGCAAAATGCAAAATAACCAAGCAAACTATGCCTGTCCTCCCCATTTGTGTAACGAACGCTAATCTAATCTGTAACAAATGCGATTAATGGAATTCCTTGCACTTCCCCTACACATTCTGAAGCTGCGACTATGGCTATGGTGTTTGCCACCTCTGTTTTCCCAGGTGGGGTCAGGTGACAGATCTGCGTTCCCTGTCCATGCCGGAGAGGTGTGCTGCTTAGCTGTGCTTGCGCAGGAGAGCCTGCTGGTCTCTGGAGGCAGGTACGATTGGTCCGGCTGGTCTTTTCATCATACTGACGGCATGCTTCTATTTGCTGGTTGCCTTAACAGATTTCTTACTCCAATAAAATTATACTGTGTTTTTGTTATGATTACGTATACAAGTATGTATATCGCATATATATTTGTGTAAATAAATATATAGATATGTATGAGCGCGATGTGATTAGGTCTTCCTTGAAGTTTAATTCTCTAGTTAAGAGTAGCTCCTGAAAGTCGTTTCTGTTCCCTTCTGGAAGTCGCTATTTCTCGAAATTTGAATGAACTTTGCGTTGAAGCATGGCATAGGAAACTTCCTCTTTTAGGGACGGCGTTGTTCGTGCTTGGCAGCACACATTCCATGATTATAAACTGATCTGGTCAGCTAAAGTGAGTTGTTGCTGTTTGTTGTTGTTGGTGTCACCTGCCTGTTGTTGCTTTTTTCTCTGATCTCATTGTTTTGTCTTGTTGTAGTTTTCCAATGTGTGTTAATTTTTGATTTTGTTTATTAAGTCATTTATTTATTTATTTATTTATTTATTTGATTTTTGGTTTATTTATTTATTTACGTATTTATTTTGTTTGTTTATTAGTCAATTTATTTTGTTTATTTATTTGTTTCTTTCCTTCTTTTTTATTTTTCAATTGTGTTTGTTGTGGCCCGTGTGAACTTAATAGTTGCACTTTTGCATATGGTTTTGCGTGGGTGTGTTTCTTTCAAGTGTTACTTTTCCTTCGTTCAGGTGACCCCCGGCGCCGTGACATGCGCTTGCTTCTTACGCGAGGCGCGCCTGATTTGCATCGGCACCGATCAGGGCGCCATGTTGCTCTATCATCTCGACGGTAAAGAGAAGTCTGTGTAAGTCTTAAATGTGCTGGCCTGCGCATGGACGCGGAGTTTTTCACGTTAGGCGAGCTCGTCTTGCCTACCCAACTGGTTATCTTTTAAGAGTTTCGTCACCGTCAGTCTGTTTGCGTCACATGTGGTGCTGCATGGTGGGACTGTCCAGAGAGCTCTGCTAGTTTTACGTAGGCGCTTGTGATGTTTGTGTGACCTGAGAGTTAAAGCCTTACGTACGGCCTCTCTGCCTATCGTAATTACGTATCCATTCCTGTTACGTTGGAAGGGACTTTTGTATGGGTCGTTGAGAGGTGCAACTCAGAGGTGGATTTCGTGTGAGCTAGGCGAGCTGGCGCTCGTAAACTATTGAGCTGATGCAGTAGCAGCAGTATTGGCAGCAGCATAGCATTATTGAAATATCGTCTTGTTAAGAATAGCGCAAGCTTGTCTTAGGAGAAGCTGGAAGAATGGGATGGAATGAAAAAACATACATTTCATTCCTAATCGAGTCGCGCTAGTTCTTTTTTCTTGGAAAATTTCTTGGTGTTGTTTGTTACGATCTTACGGACGAATCTGTGTTGTTTCTTATGATCTTAAAGACGAATCTGCGTTGTTTTGTTTGATCTTACGAACGAATCTGTTGTGTTTCTTGCGATTTTACAGACGAGTCTGTGTTGTTTTGTATGATCCTACGAATGAATATGTGTTGTTTTGTATGATCTTACGAGTAAATCTATGTTGTTTCGTATGATTTTAAGAACGAATCTGTGTTGTTTCACGTGTTTTTCTGCAGGTACAAGTTATCGGGTGCCTCCATATTGTCGGTTGTATGTACAAGCAGGTGTTTGGCCTACTCTACCTACCACCATGTGAATCTTGTTGAACTGAGCAACGGTTTACCTGTGCCAGAGAGGTTTGTGCCTTTGGATGGCTGACTTACTCATTTAGCTTGTTCTGCAGGCTGGAAGGGGCTATGTTTTGCTATACATCTCACTCACATTCTTTGTCTTGATAACAGAGTTCTTCTGTCTTGTTGATCTAAGTAATGGTTTACCGGTGCCAAAGAGGTTCGTGCCTTTGGATGGCTGACTTACTTATTGAACTTGTACTGGGGCTATGTTTTGAAAGTTATTTTACTAACATTCTTTGCCTTGATAACAGAGTTCTTGCAAAGGTTGTCAGGTTAACCCAAGTTTTTTTGTTGCTGTTATTGCTTTCTCAGAACACGAAGCAACGGTGCTAACAGCAGCACAAGTCACCCCACCTCTCATCTGGCTGTGATCGGGGAGGAGAATGCCTTGGTGTTGCTCGCTGAGCCATACGTTTGCCGCCTCGATGTTTCAAGCTTCCTTGCCTCAAAGTATGACGTGGGCGCTGTAAACACGGTTCGTTGATATAGTTTTTATTCCTACTCAACGATCTTTTGGGCCGCGTTTTCATCTAGCAGACTCCATTATCATTGAGTTGTGTTCACCCCACTTCGTCGTCTTTATTTCGTGTGGTCTGAGGGCCTTTCTCGTGTTAGCCTCAAATGTGTAAGATGTAATGCACCTCTCCGAACGCATTTTTGAGGTCTAATAGGGTAACAGTAACGCCACGCTGCTTCAGGCGTGCCTGGTTAATGACGTAAGTCAAGTTGGCGGTGCGCTCAAAAGTTCCGCTTAACCCAGATGTGTCGCTCTGTGTAACCGTTTCGAAGTAGGAACTGGTATATCCTGTTCCTTGTAAGCGACGTTAAGATTTCCAGGCAGACAGGCTGAAGAAGAATTGGTCGAAAGTTTGCACGGTTATCTGTTGCACCTGTTGTGTAAATAAGAATGGTATCTCCCTTCTTCCAAAGTGCAGGGATGGCTCTTGGCTTTCATGAATTCGCGGGGATCGAGAACTATAGGATGCCCTTGTATTCGGTGGCGGATTGTGCGGGGGGTTTCGTTGTACTAGTATTGCCATTCTCTCGAACACACTTTTCCATATGAGCACCTAAAATACTTGTCAATCGGCTCGAGCGCAGAGAAGGGAGCAAAAGCATCGCCGGATTCGTTAACCCCCGGAAACGTCATGGCCTAGCTTGCCCCGGGTAGCATCGTTGGAGTGCATGTTTGACTTTCGGAAATCGAAAACTACTGCAAATATAGCTTAGCATATTTCTGTCTGGTGGGCAAATATCCCTAGTCTCGAACTGAAAGCTGCAATGAGCCTTGCAAAATAATTAAAAAAACAGCGGCACCTACAAATTTTGTTATTCCGCTATTTCGTATTTGGAACTTAAAGTGGAAAGGTATTTGAGATGAATTATCATATGGCGTGAATGAAAGTGTGCTTTCGGAAACTTAATGGCGCTGAACGCTAGGGAGAGTTTTGGGAACAGCATCTCAAGTTAAACGTTATTTATATGAGCTAAACTGGCGACGGATGCGTGTTGCGTTTTGAGTCTCGTCTATATGGGTTCTAGGATTTCAACGACAACGCCTTCGTGGCTGTCACCACGCGTCGAAGTTTTTACCAGGTAAACGAGGGGGAGATTCTCATGGGGAACGCCTTCTCGGAGCATCTGTCCGCCGGCGGTTATAAGCTGTCGTCCGTCGCGGTTCAGTCGGAAGGCGGCTCTTTATTTGTCGTCGTTGGCTGCAAAGATGGTAGCCTAGCCGTGCGTGGAGCAGATGGATCTGTGCTCCGGATAGCTAAGGTAGATGACTTGATGTTGTGTGCAGTGTTTTTTTCAACAGCAGCAACAACAACAACAACAACAACAAAAAATCATTGTCAGTGCGCAGGTGATTATTGCTTGGCGTTGCAAGTATGGGATTTGTTTGCTTACGTCAAGAGAATGTACAAGATTTGCGATGTCTTTATGCGCGCTTGTGTTAGTGGGCTGTGCGACGTATATGTTTGTGACTAAGGTCGTATCTTGTGGTTTGAATGTAGGACCTAATCGAAGCGGTGTCTATCCTCCTCGTATACTATGACCGTTGTTGTTAGTCATATTCGTTATCGGTATTGTTTCCCTGGACCTTCGCCACCCCCCATCAGAATCCCAGTCGATTTCAAAAGTTTTAGTATCAGGCATGAAAGTTGGCGCGGATCTTACTAATCTACTATAGTTGAGCTTGAAAATTTGCAATGAAATTGTACGACGAGAAATGCGACTCCTAAATGCGGTGTGTTTGTGTGTGTGTGTGTCTGCGTGTGTAGTGTGTGTATGTGTAGGTGTGGGTGGGTGTTTGGGTTTGAGTATGTGTGTGTGTTTGTGTAGGAGTTTTATGCCCTGTAGTTATTATGTTGGCTGTACAATGCACGAGGAATTCTGTCGGCATATTTGCGGCTATCTGAGGGACCTTTATTTTTGTCAGCACATTGCCTTGGACGCGGGGATTTATTTTGCGCGTCCACTGTACAGGCGTGAGTAGGCCTACTCCCGTGTTGACGTCTTTGTTTTTCATCGTACTTGCTTTGCCCAGGTTCATGACTCCGAAGTGACTGGTATTGTGTTTGCCAAGAGCGTCATCATCACTGCGTCCCGTGACTCCACCGTCAAGCTCTGGAGTTTTCCTGCTCTAGAACAGGTGAATATGGAATGCGGAATATATAATATGTAATATTATAAGAATATATTATAAATATGGAATGCCTTCCCTTAGCGTGAGTTCGACCTAGTTTCAGTCTTATAATTAGTGTTTACCCAGCGTGATCAAGTCGTTGCTATGTTGGTCTTTTGTTACTTGGAGTGTCATGTTCTCCTGTCTTGATATCCTCCTCTCCTGGATATTTGGTGTGAGATTTTTTCTCCATGCGAAGTTACGAATGCTACGCTTCATTTAAGCTCGGTCTCTTCCATTGTCGGGCACCAATCACGTGTCTGGCTGGATACAAGCAAGATGGCTGCCTGCTTCTGCAAGTCGGCGACACGATGGGGAACGTCGACTTCCTGAAGACGCGCCTCGGATTTTGATATCGTCGTCTGTACGTTGTCTCGTCTAGTCTTGCTGTGTGTTGCTCGCCTTTCCTACGCGTATGTCACTCGGCTTCTTACACTAGATTATGAAATCTTACACTAGAGTTTGACGTCTTACACTAGAGTTTGACATCTTGCACTAGAGTTTGACATCTTGCACTAGATTTTGACGTCTTACACTAGAGTTTGACATCTTACACTAGAGTTTGACATCTTGCACTAGATTTTGATGTCTTACACTAGAGTTTGACATCTTACACTAGAGATTGACGTCTTACACTAGAGTTTGACATCTTACACTAGAGATTGACGTCTTACACTAGAGTTTGACGTCTTACACTAGAGTTTGACGTCTTACACTAGAGTTTGACGTCTTACACTAGAGTTTGACACACGTTTTGTGTTGCGAGGGCCAAAGGTCTTCACGCCTATCACGAGGGGATGACCAGCTAATCGGCGCTTTGATTGAAATCATTAGTGTCCTTCTTTTGGATAATATGCGATAGTTTCAAATAATTCTTACTTTGTTTGGCTTCGGAGACCATGACCATCCTTAGTGTATAAGTCTTTTTATGGTGTCATCCGTTCACTCCATCAACCTGTTGCTTTTGTCGGTTTTGTAGCGTTGAGCATAGAATGCTTTTTTTTTGCGTGGGTGTTTTATGTGACTTTTGTGTGTTAGGTGTTATTTTTACTCTAGAAGACTAGCCCCCAGTTTGGGTTGTGTTTTTCATAGTGAGAAAGGCGAGTTTGTTTTTAATGTTGATAATTAATTCGAATCGGCGCTGCTGTTTGGTTTTTATCTTTTTGCTGGAATTTAGCGGCTCACTTGTTTTGCTTGTTGATTTCTCACCTTGAAAAACGTGCATTATTAAATTTGAATTATTGAATTTATGTTTAGGTTTTTGGTAGTTTACTAGGTAATGCACATATGAACGCAGATACTCTTGCTGCTGATAACCTCGCGTTTGGTTTGATTTTCACTTTATTCGTGGCAGAATTTTTTTTTTTTTTTTTTTTTTGCTAGCTATTCCAGAAAATCTCAAGTGCACGGCTATAGATTTTGCTGCTTCTCTGGCGCGATATTTGTTGTTTCGTTTGTACGTAACTTGCCAGATATGACCTTGTCTTCCTAAAATTCTGTGGTTCTGAAATATTTACGAGTTATTTCCGTAAATATTTCCGTCTTCACCAGTTGACGGTAGTGATTTCTACATCCTAAATTTAGGTTTTTCCGAAATGAATTCTCGTCTATGCCATAATGCCTTGTCGCTTAAGGAATTTTTTTTTTCTTTTTCGATTTGTAAATTTTAAATTATTTCTTTTTGTGTGGGTCAAGTTTAAAATGTTTCTGATGTTCTATTTGCTGAAGAAATCACTTGTTATGCACGATGGGAAAATCGCGTGAAAACTGGCCGAAATATGACCGCATGCAGTCGCACCGCTGATTCCTAGTCTGGCGCAAATATATTGTGTTTACGAATAAGCAGTCATCAGTAGGCAAGAATTGGGGCTTTGATTGAAAGATAATTGTAACGCAAACCTTACTCCAGTGTTAGTTCTGGGTCTTCTTCGTCTGCTTATTGATCTTACGATCAAGTAGGGTCTTGAACCACTGAGCGGTTCTTGTTACAGTTTGATATTGTATGAGTTGAGCAAGTTATAGGCCAGACTTTCAATTGAGGCGTTGCAGGATGATAGCGATCTTGCGGAGCCCTTTGCGTGTCGCATAACCTGCATTACCATTGCCCGAATGGCAAAACTGGGGATGGGCATAATTTAGGGGTTTTGGGGAATCTCGAAATCCAGACCTTTGCTTAGAAGACGCTCTTACGAATAAGTGATCTTGTGGGAGTTGTAAGTAACTGTAGTTTATCGCCACCATCAACTTTAAGAGCTCTTTATCATAAGCAGTTTCGTACAGCAGAATAAGTTTATACACGACATAGCTTTACCATTTTGTCGAAATCCGGCTTATCGCTAGCCCGGATTTCTTACTTCAGTGATTTCTTCTTTCTGCCAATGTTGTTCGTTCGATCGTGCTTACCACCCCAACTTAGCCAAGAACTTGACCGATCCTTATTCCGGCCAGAAACATTACTGGACGTGCTTTAAGTGGCTTGTTGGTAAAAAGTACACATGTATACCTCCCTTGCTAGAGCAGCGTAATTATGCAACAAATTTTGAACTGAAAGCCTCGGTTTTAACGAACACTTTGCAAACGTTTGTATGTATACCTTGAGGTCAGCAAGATCTGTGATATCAAACAACAAGGACAACACGATATGAAATGAGCTTCTTGCCCTTCTGTAGCGTAGAGTGGGAGAGACGCGACCTTTCTATCCGTTGCGCTCCTGCATCGCAGCGTTTCCAAAAGTCCTTACTGGACTTCGTACGTGCTATAAAGCGGAGCATTTTGGTTTAAATAACAACGAAGATTTTGCATTATTAACCAAGATTCGCGTGGGCTTTCGTCATCTTCGTGAGCATCGCTACAGGCGTAATTTCCCATGCAAAGATCCCTTACGCTCATGCACACGTGAACACGAAACCGTGGGGGACTTCTTCTTGCGCTGTCCTGCATACGCTAACCAGCGTGCCATCCTCCGCAGCAAGCTCCGCTCAGCTATAAGAATAAATCTTCCCGACCTGCGCAATACGACGTTTTGTGATCTCTTGATGTATGGCAGTAATGTTTTTGATGGTATCACTAACAGAGCTAGTTTGAGCGCCACCGTTAGCTTTCAGGAGGAGACGTCTAGTCGACTTTTTAGAAGTCAATATATAACTGCGTGACTATTTAGTGAGGTGGGTGAGTAGGGCCCAGAGGTGGGTTTAGAGGTGGGTGAGTAGGGCCCAAGTCCCTTTCTTTGCCACTCGTCTCACGTTTATTTCAAATGTACACGAACTTTATTTATATCGTTACGCCTATTTTAAACCTTTAAAGAGAAAAAATGTTCGAAGATACTGCTTTTAAGATGTTATCTGGCTGAGTTGGTTTCTCTGACGTGATTCATGCACTCCAGCCGACACAAGTTCTTCACTCGCATCTCTCTACCTCAGAAATGTTGAATCTTTGGTTCTTTTACACGTCTTCAAGAAAATCTATCCAAAACTGTTTGTTCGTCTCTGAATTTGAGGTTCTGCTTTCCCCGTTTTCTGTAATGTGATGTGGGCCCAGAAGGTGCACTATCCCTTGACGATTTTAACATGCGATTGTACTTGGAAACCATTATCAGCAGTAAAAAAAGAAAAGAAATTAATATTTTTCTAGGATAATAGCGCATATATGTCTTTTAAATAGTGACATAAATTAATATTAATCTTCATATCGAAAGCTTCGATCAGCAATTTGGGGTGACATATCGCAGACCCATCGAAGAATTTCGTCATGCGTACCTTTGGAATTCGGAGAGTACCTCTGCCTTCACTCCATGTAACCGTTGCATTTGTGTTCAATGTAAATAGCTGCTCTAGAGACCGCGGTAAGTTGCCCTTGCTCCAATCGTACATAAACAAGTACTTAGTCATTTCTAATATGACATCTATTTTCAATATACGCATCTGTGCGAAGAGGTTCGAGGCTGGCTAGTCGGAAAACGTCATTATCCTTATTGCGCTCTTTTGTATGTAATGTAGTCTTGGTCGATCAACCTTGCGACCGAATCCTCAAACAAGGCATCCATAAGATATGTAACATCAGAAAAGGCTAAAAAATGTAGATCCTTAAGAGTGTTTGCATTTTCGCAAAGACACCAACAGCTTTAGTAAATTTTTTTAGCAAGTTCTGTAATATGCGGTCTCGAGCTAAGTGAGGAATCGATCAAAACGATCGATCAAGCATGCTAAGCATTCTACCGAAAACGTGTCCAGGTTGGAACTCTGGACTGGTCACTGCTGATTGCCAGCTGCAATTGTGGCACTTGTATCGTCATTCCTAACGTCTACTGGGTCCTCAAAGTCGGCTTCTAACGGAAGATAGTTGCAGGTGACAAGTAGTTTAAGGTTTCATTGGCACACTTTGCTCAACTTGTTGTCTATTCATCTTTCAGGAGCAGCTAACCACCACTGGCTTAGAAATGTGCTACGTGGCCGCTTCTCGATTATTCATGGTGATTTTTTGCCTTTCACATCCTCATAGTCCACCCAATCTCGCCTCGCTCTAATCTACCTCTAATTCTCTCTTCTAAAACACTAATATATGTGTTTATGATTGTGTGTGCATGCGTGTTTTGTGTGTGCTTGTGGGGCATTTCTAGTTTAAGAAGAACATGGATTTAAACATAACATAATCGCTTACGCATCCTGTTTTCGGATTTTAATTTAGGTTTGCCGGAAGATTTGGCACAGCGGTTTTCTCAGGATTTGCTATGGTATCACAGACTCGTAGAGTCTTCAACTGTAAAAACTTAAGCTGGCGCAGAGATGGTTTAACTGTGCAATCCTAAATTAGCCTTAGCTTGTTTGTCTAGATAGCGTGGCAGAATGGTTTGTATTCAAGCTTTAAGCGCAGTAGGTCCCAGCCCAAAAAGACGAAAAGCCGAAGGATGAGGTTGAAAATGGCTACTCACAAAACGTCGCACACCAACCTAAGTCCTTGTTAAAGCGAAACGTCGTTTAAGTGAGGACGCGTAGAATGCGGCCTTAAACGACCTCATGGTCGCATGCGGTCATGAAGGAAGTTCCCCTGCAGAAACATCATGGGGAACCCCCTTTCGACGCGGGCTTCAATACTCGGCTTTGCTAAACCCGACTGGAAATAATTTATTAAAGTCAGTTTGAATTTATCCGATGCTGCCCGGAATGTGTTGACAAGAAAACGCCCGCAACTCGATAAACAACGAGTTCTGCAACTAGACAAGGTAATCGAATCCTGACTCAGGACAATTTTTTTTTTTTTTGATAAAGCGAAACCGTTCAGACAGTGACGCTTGACACATCGGGGTGTCTACCTGGTTTTTCAGGAATGCGTGGCCCATAACAGCTGGTGAAAAGAAAACGCGGAATGCGCTGGCAGTTTTGACAGATAATTATTGTTGTCTGGTTCGTGGCCTGTGCAAGCGAAAAAGGAGTAAGGAGTTGTGCAGAATTATCGAGTAGAAGATCGAGCAATGTACCAAAGAGGAAATCAAGGACAGTTCGTTTTTGGATTTGCAAGGAGGCACTTGGTGTATTGGCTAATATAGTTTCAAACAAGCCAGTCCGTGGAGCTTTATAATCAACATTCGTCATCAAGCTGTAAAGAAGCAGAAAGGCAAGTAGGTTGTTATGATGAGTTTTTAAACGTTCGTTCCCACTGTTACGCGTCGCAACACTGCGCCTTGCACAACTCTTTGACTTAAGTCAAAGTTTCTGATTGCGAGTGGTCGAATGGCTATGGCTACTCACAAGCGAGATGCAATCACGATCTTTGATGCACAGGTGGAATTTTAGTAAACAGGTGCCGAGCATGGATGACAGCAATGCAGTATTACCGCTCCGACTGCTTATTACTCCTAGTATCATCTGCATGTGCTTGTGTGTGCTTGTGTGTGCTTGCGTGCGTGTATGTATATGCATGCATGTGTATATGTGTGTGCTTGTGTTCATGTGTTTTGTGTGTATGTGTATGTGCAGTGTGTGCTTTTGTGTGTGTGTGTGTGTGTGTGTGTGTGTGTGCTTGTGTGCATGCCAGAAATCTTGCACGGTCATCCCCCACCTGGCAGATCCTATCACCGTCTTGAGTAAGACCGTTTACATCCACAATCACGACGATCTGCATCGAAGATCAGCTCGTTCAAAAATAAATAAATAATGATTGAAGTATTTTCTTACCATGCTTTTATTCAGATATTTGCTTACTCATGAAAAAGAAGACGATGACCTCACTTTTCCCATTAAATTCCCTTTAAAGCTATGTCGCACCACCTTTCAAAGCAAGCTCACAAAAACGGATCGGACGCATCAACTTGTCGCAAAATTCACCGATGAAAGATTGGAAGGAAGTGGCATGCAATTCAGCATGGTGCTGAGGGTGTAAAGAGACTTCTGACCGAGAAAAGGCACGTTTGTGATACGTTTCCCGTTAATCAAGTAAACTGTATCTTGGTAACTATATATTGGTATACAAACTTTGAACGCATGGATACCACCGTGAGTTCAGCCGGTTCCTACAAAGCCTGTGAGAAGGTAAATATTTAAAGACTGCAACTGAATGGCGCAACTGACGAAGACCGACCCTGGGTATCTAACTCTAATTTGATGTAAGAAATTAATTCTGGTCTAGCATAACAAGTCAGTTAAACATTGCAGACTTTCAAGGTCTTCCTAACGTCAACTTAGAAGAGATTATCGCGAAACAAATAAAGAAATCGGCCTGTTAGGAAAGGCGGCAAGCATTGCAAGTTCTTGTCAGAAAATGACTAATCACGCAATGAAAGATTAATCGTGAAAAACATCGGCTGTTCTTTATTACAGATATATTTAGTTATTATAGATATATTTGGTTTTCAACATGGTTTACATTAATTTATTTCATTTTTTCTTTCAGAAGCAACATAAAACATGATGGGGATCTTATGCGTGTTGATCAACATCTGCTTCCTTGCTACATTCTTGCTTTCTCTATCCTGGCTGCTTCGACGTGGATGTGACGCGATCATTAAAACCGTCTCCATCGGCGCTAAAGAGACGTCGCGCAGAAGCTACGCCTTTGTGAGTTACGTCTTGGCCCCTTTGTATAACTTGTACTTGGATACAAGGAAAAGAGAACTCTTTAGCATAGTTCAAAACCACATGCGGGAGATGCCAGGCTGTGTCCTTGAGCTCGGGGTTGGATGTGGAGCAAATTTCGAGTATTACCCAAGCCGCATGCGCGTGGATCTTTACGGCGTGGATTCCAATCGCAATTGCCTGAAGTATCTGCAAAAACGGCTTGCACGTTTTCATAACATTAAATTAATAAGGTTCTACAATATCAGCGTTGAGGACATGAGATGTATTCCGGACCAGTCAGTGCCTTGCGTTGTAAGCACGATTGTTCTTTGCTCGGTCAAAGACCTGAAACTCGCTCTTGCTGAAATTCGACGTATCCTCCCGCCCGGGGGAAAGTTTTTCTTCTTGGAGCACGTGGAGGCACCCCCTGGCACGTGGTTGCATCTGTCTCAGCGGCTTTTCTGTGGGATATGGAGTGCCCTGAACGACGGTTGCAAAGTGACGCAGCGGACGGGGGACGCGATTCGCGAGGCTGGATTTCGTAGAGTCGAATGTGCGACCTTCTATGCAACTCTGAACCCTGTGTTTTGGCTGATGAAACCTCACATTTGCGGCTTTGCAGAGGCGTGATGCTGGCTCATTATAAGGGAGATGCATACCAGACGGATAAGGGAGATAAATTTCAAACTATCTAGCTACGCATGATGGTTGACGAAGTAAATTTATCAACTTATCACTGACGAGAAATCAATCATCCAAATATACGCCAATGAGCCATGTTATTCCTATCTACATTTGCCTAAACTTGCACTTCCAGCTCTGCTTGGCCTCAAAGTTTTGCGTTTTTAAGAAATAGGATCCTCTGTTTGCTCACTCATTTTCGCAGCTATGATGGCGTTTGAGAACGCTTGACATTTGCAAATGTCAAAAGCGACAACATCCGTACAATCTCAGGGCCTAAAAAATTTCCTAGAAATTCCAGGTTATGGCATTACGGTAACGTTTGTGGGGTGGGAGAAGCCTGGAGCTATGGCAGACTTCTTTGCCTCAACAATGTTGAATTCTGACTTTCAGCGCAATTAAAATAAACTGTAGAATGGTAAAGCATTTTGATCCATGCTTACTAATTACATTTGTTAAGGATCTTGTCCCCATGGTTCAATGTTCTTTGAACAATAATATCCTAACGCCACAACGAAAATTTCTTTGAATTGCCAGTGCGACGTTCTAGCGTAACTTCTAGCGTAATTCTAAGCTATATTTTTTACAATCCTCTTCACTTCAATTCAATTTCCATCGATGGTTGAAAACTTGATAAGCCTTATTTCATGATCACGTCAACCTAGCATGTCACGAAGAAAATATACAGGTCACACGGGTTGAAGAGCATTTAGGACTTATTATTTAGGACCTAATATATTCCCTGAGAGCTATCCTTGTTGCCATAGCACCATAAAAATAGACTGTTCCTAGATTACGGCAGCTTCTTGTGTTTTCTATGACGCCGACACAATCCCGCAAAGACAGGACAAATCCTGCACAGGCAGGACAAGTCCCGCCGAGGCAGGACAAATCCTGCACAGGCAGGACAAATCCCGCACAGGCAGGACAAGTCACGCGCAGGCATGACAAATCCCGCACAGGCAGGACAAATGCCGCAAAGGCAGGACATGTCTTAGGGTTTTCCTGAATAACGAACGCGATTTAGTGTCAAACGGTCAAAATTGCATGCTCAAGTCACGGGGCTAGAACAAAATCTGAAACCTCCACTCGCTAGGGCACAAACTCCTTCCTTTGGTCCTTCCAAGATATTCCAATTTGTTCTGATCTGATATTGTTGTTATTGGAGCTGCGGGTGTTTTTTTTTTTGCTGATTTTTTATGATGATGATGACGATGATGATGATGATGATGATGATGATGATGATGATGATGATGATGATGATGATGATGATG
>QQSS02184216.1:0-13900 GCA_003687565.2 Craspedacusta sowerbii | reverse complement strand
TTATCCATCGATCTTCATTCAATCTGAACTGTTCCTCTGACCCAGTGACACCACGCTGCAGGATCGTCACACGCAAGTCCAGACTAAAATTGCAATCTTTACTTTTAGCAAAGTGCTTTGCAAGTTCAGTTTGGCCGATGTGGTGCAAAACATCTGATCGATGGCCATCGAAACGATGTTTAAGTTGATTGCTTGTATAACCCACATATATGAGGTCGTGCTTGCTGCATTCCGCAGCATAAATGACGCCCTGCTCCCCATACGTGCCACCAACGCGGTAAAACAAGATCTTCATGACTTTTTTTTATTGTGGATCTGGTCCATGCGACTCATGGACGTGCATAGAAAACAGCCTTTTCCGCGCTTTTCGTTACAGGAAGTCGATTTCCCACATTTGCTTTTGCTTGGCGACCAAACCAGACAATCTCTTAGGTAGTTTGTTCGCTTGAAGGCAACACTCGGTGACGTTGGAAAAACATGTTTAAAATTTGGGTAACTAAGGCAAATGTGGTCATATGTTGAATGAAGCACTTTCGGTATACTAGGGGGCTCCTATGCCAGGTTAGGACAAATGCAAGTTTCTCGTTTTTCGCGGTGCTCGCATTTTGCTTATTGTTTAACAAATCCTCACTGCTCAATATAGCCACGCGAGATCCTGTTCTTAAGAGGGATTGATGGTCGTAGCCCAAGTTTCTAAAGTACTCTATAAAGGTATTAGCATGCTTCTTATAATCTGCTATATTTGTACAAATTCTTCGAATCCTCATGAATTGCGAAAATGGAATAGATTTGAAGATTGCAGGTGGATGATCGCTTTTCGAACTTAAGTAAGCATGTGCAGAAGTTGGTTTAGAGTAGAGGTCCGTGATAAATCTTCTTCCGTCCAACTTAACTTTTACGTCCAAGAAAATTGCTTTGGACTGGGATGTGGTGGTGGTGAACTTTATGGTCGAGGCAAAATTGGAATAGGCATATTCGTCGCAAAAACGAAGAAAAGGGTCTAGGCTGTCCTTACTTCCTTCCCAAACGAAATATATGTCGTCGATGCAACGGTACCAGCGTAAGGGTGACTTTTCAAAAAGGTGCCAATAGCTAGTAAGGAATCTCGACTTAAATGTTCCCATAAAAGTGTTCGCGTAGTTAACAACAAATGGGGTGCCCATAGCTGTGCCCCGCGTTTGATGGAGCAAGCGATTGCCGAATAGCATCGTGTTGCTTGTAAGCACAGTCTCTGATAGTGACGTGAGCATGGTAGTGATAACGGTTTTCTCGTGACTCATTTGTAAAAAGTCCTTGCATGCTGAGATACCATCTTCGTGACAAATATTGACCATCCACAAGTTGGCTGGGTTCCCAGCTTCTGGCAGTGGATCTGCCAGCTTGCATACGAAATCGGTCGCGTCTCTAATGAACGATTGCGCTCTTTGTGCAATTTGCTTTAAGAATTAGTCTATGAACTCTGAAATTTTGACCATGCATGACTCATATCCACTGCAAATAGGCCTTAGTTACGGAAATTCTCCAAAATGCTTGTGAATCTTTGAGAGCCCATAAAAAAGTGGGGTGCGAGAACTGCTAGTCAATATACGAGCTTCTTGCTTGTCCGCATAACCCAATGGAAGAAGCTCTTTTGTATGGGATTGAACCTTTGACAAATAATTTGGATTCGGATCAAGCTGCAGTTCTTAATAAAAATTGGTGTTCGTCAATATTTTTAAGCACTCCCTATCATAGTCCGTTTTGCTCATTCTGGCCAGCTTCCCACCTTTATCAGCCGGATTTATTACAATTGTTTGGTCATTCTCTAAGGTTGAAAGGGCTAGTCTCTGTTTTTAGCTCATTTTGTTCCAATGATTCATTTTTGCGGCGTTTGTTTGCGACTTGAAGATTGAAGTAAATGTTGTGAAGAATTCCTCAAGACCTTTCGAATTTCGATGTAATGTAATGCGTGGAAAAGACTGTTTTCAATGTACGTCCATGAGTGGCATGGACCATATCCACAATAAAAAAAAGTCATGAAGATCTGAGCAGGGCGTCATTTATGCTGCGGAATGCAGCAAGCGCGACCTCATATATGTGGGTTATACAAGCAATCAACTTAAACGTCGTTTCGATGGCCATCGATCGGATGTTTTGCACCGGCCAAACTGAACTTGCAAAGTACTTTGCTAAAAGTAAAGATTGCAATTTTAGTCCGGACTTGCGTGTGACAATCCTGCAGCGTGGTGTCACTGGGTCAGAGGAACAGTTAAGATTGAATGAAGGTCGATGGATAACAAGACTGCAAACATTGCACCCTAAGGGCATGAATCTTCGGGTTTCAGCAACGGCGGTGACAAATCTTTACTCTCTGAGAAGCTATAAAAATATAGTTTTTAACACAGGTCCCTAGACGCTAAATAGATTTTAAATCTATTTAGCGTTTACTTGGCTTTGGTTGTAATGGAACGTTAAATTAATGTTCCCATTAAAACCATATACTGCTTGAATATCACCTGGGATTAGTACTTGTACTACAAAGATCAATTTGCTGTCGTTTGTTTTATTGATCAAGCAAATAAAGAATTCAGTTAATGTCAGCTAACATAAATGTTAATTTTAAATTTAAGAAAAGCTAAATTAGCTCAGTATTTATAAGGTGTTAGCAAGAGTTTTAGGAATGTCTGTGACTGCTATGCGACGCCTGTATCAATTATACCTGGGAAGCATGACTGCGCATCCCTGGCGAACAACTATCATTAGTACAGGTAAGTCGGGTTTTGTACATGTACTATATTAAAAATTTAGTTATAGATTATAAGCTATATAGATACAGCTTTTAATTATAGATTATTGTATGCTTGCTAAGCTTTGAGATGGGCCATAATTATCTTATCCATTAGTGATGAAAGGTTTTCATAAAAAATTGATGCTTTTATCTGTAAGGAATCAATTTGTGGCTGGGATCACAGAGTTTATCTACCCTGGCCTCATAAAGTTATTGAAAGCAAAGAAAGAGCTGCTAAGCTCACAAAACCTGTAAGCCAATCAAGCGAGAAGTACAAGAAATTCTTTTAATTCTTCTTTTAATTTTAAGGTTACATTTTGTGGTTTAGTGATAGTATGAATTTTATAGTATACCTTAGGGAACTTATATTTAGGTGTACTGTCTGGCCTTGGAGATGTCCTCGCTCAGCAAGTTGTTGAAAAACGTGGAATAGCACATCACAACTTTCGACGCACTGGTAATATGGCTGGTCTTGGACTTATGATTATAGGGCCTGGCCTACGAACATGGTATTTGATGCTTGAGAAACTGGTGAGAGGATCAGGTGCTATTGCTGCTGTTAAAAGGGTGATATTAGACCAGACTGTGTGGGCACCAACAATCTTGGCTACTATACTGACCACAGTGGACATTCTTAATGGCAGATCCTTCGTACAAGTCCGTGAGACTTTGAGCAAAAAATATTTTGAGGTTCTTAAAGCAAACTATATGCTGTGGCCTTGGGTCCAAGTTGCAAATTTTTATTTTGTTCCTTTGCAACATAGAGTGCTGGTGGTCAATGTTGTTGCCTTGTTTTGGAATACGTATCTAGCTTGGATATCTAATCAAATTCTATCAAACAAGATAGAGTTGATTGCTTATGAATAATAGTGTTGTTGAAGTCTTGTTATTGCAAGTTAAATTTTACCAATTTGCAATGAGTATTATCTGTTTTATGGAATATCATCTTTTGGTAATCTGACCTTCTTTGCAAATCTGTTGAATTCAATTAGATTTTTCAATTTTTGAAACCTTGCATTATATCTGATTACATTTTGTGAAAGTCTGCAAGTATGCAAAGTAGAGCATATAGTAACAAAATGTGCTGATGCATTTAGCAGAATTGTTAGTGAAAAAGTCTGTTCTGTGACTGCAAAGCTGTGGGCTGATCAGGTTGTGTTGTGCATCATACTTGAGTCGAGAGACAACGCATGTTGAGACTTCTAGCTATTCACTTGAATAATGCTTGCTTGGATGGTTACTGCCTTTATATAGCTTTGTGTCTCTGGAGCTAAATATAAATGCTTCTTACATGGTACTGTTTGGTTCTTACGTATGTTTGGATCGTGGTCATGTATGGTGGGATGTGAATGTGCTGATGCTGTGGAATGCTGCTGTATGTCACTCCTGTGGTGAGTAATGTTTCGGTGTGAGCCAAGATCCACAACATCCTGCCGTACAAACTTTCAAGGCGCTTACGTACATGTTTAGATATACTAGAAGAAACGTAACACATTTCATATATCTCAACGATACCGTCCTCTACGAAACGATTAATGTCCCGTTTCGCCGGGCTACTAGTTCTTTCTCTTAGGCCGAGTGGGTCTCGCCGCCACTGGGCTTGTTGCCATTCCTGGTTTATGCTCTTCACGCATGGTTTCCTTATGCAGATTTGTTTCTTGATCGATCGCACCGTGTTGGGTTATTTTAACTGCAGTTTGCGATTCCGTGGCCGTGGTTTCGATGGCCGTTGTTGCTACCTTTGGCTCCTTGGTAGTGAATGTGACCTCCGTTTCGGATTCCTCTTCCTAGGTCGTTTCTTGTCTGTTCCTTCTGATGAATTCTCTGTTCCTTGGAAAGGCTGTCCCACCCACATTCACGATGTATGAGCGTTTGCGTAGCTGTTTCGGGCATCGGCCTCTTCTCCACGTAAGTAACGTATCTCCGGGGGCGGGTTTCATCCTTATTGCCTCTCCAACGCGCAACGAAGGTAGGTCTTTGGCGGTTTTATCGTACTGGCGCTGGAGTTTTTGCTTCTATCTCGAGATTCGCTCCTCGACGTTGGCTGGAATCGCAGAATAAAGTAGTGCTTCCGCTGTTGGGAGCAATGTCTTCGTTCTTCTTGCCTCAGTCTTTGGACTGCTTCCAATCCCTGCAGTTGGCGTATTCCGCCGGTCTAGCAACGCTTTGTACACATCTTTGTTTTGATCTTTTGCTGTTTTCAGAAGGGCTTTGGCAATTTTTACTGCTGACTCCGCTACCTTTGGACTGGCATACGGGTCGGCCAGCGTGACCCCAAACTCCCAGTCTGCAGCAAATGATCAGAATTCTGCTGAGACAAACTGACTGCCCCCGTCTGCAACAACTACATCAGGAATGCCAAAACGGTTGAAGTTTGCTCGGCATTTTTTAATAACATTCTTGGATTTGGGACTCAGGAATCCGAGTAGTTGTCTACCGTAACTAGATAATTCTTTTCCTTGACGGTGAAACTCCATGCTCGATATGGTACTGGGTGGCTCATCAGAGTGTTGACTTGCGAGAAACTTGTTACAGGTCCCGCAAGCAGCAATGAAATCTTTCATTTCAGCTCCCATGCTAGGCCAGTATAAGATTTCCTGGCTTTTCTTAAGCATGCCTCAGCCCCGAGGTGGCGTGAATGGATTCTTTCAAGAATTTCGTGTCGCGGTAGCCTTTGGACTGCGACTCTGTTACCACGTATCACGGTTCCATTATGCACAGCCATTTCGTCCCGGAAAGCCCAATATCCCCGTGTTTCGATAGGAGCTTCATCTTTGTTGTCCGGCCAACCAGTGAGAATTGTCGCTTTCAGTGCCAGCAATTGGTTGTCATCGCTCGTCAGCTTTCTGGTTTGTGCAAAACGCTCGTCCGTAACTCTTGTATTTTCCATGGCGTTTACATCCTCAAAGCTTTCGACTGTCATCACATCATTTTGTTTGGATTGTGTCATCCGCACGTTTTGCAAGTATTCCCTGGATAGCATATCGGCGACATGCATTTCTGTTCTCGTAGGCCACCTTTAAATTTTACTTTTGCAATTTCCGAAGCATGCAATGTAGTCCCTGTGGTGTGGCTGTAAGGGGCTTCTTGAATATTGTCTCGAGTGGCTTATGGTCCGAATGTACCGCGACAATTGTTCTTCTGTGAATGTATTGGTTGAACCTTTCACAGGCAATTACGATAGCCAGGCATTCGATTTCGATATGGGCATAGTTCCGCTCTGTTGCGGTCATTGACGATGCGTAAGCAACAGGAAAGCCTTCCTGTAATAATGCTCCACCAAGACCTGCTTTGCTTGCATCGCATTGCAAGGTGACTTCCTTGTCCATGCTGTAAAATCTCAGTTGAGGAGCCGTTGTTGCCATGCGTTTTATTTCGCCAAAAAAGCGCTTTCATGTTCTGGTCCCCAAATCCTCTCGGTGTCTTTACGGGAGAGTTTTCTGATTGGGTCGCACACGCTTGACAGGCGAGGCATGACCTTGGATAGGTAATTTGCGAAACACATGATTGCTTTGATATTGGTGGATCGTTCCATCTCAGTAATGGCATCAACTTTGGCTGGATCGGGTTTTAGGCCGTCAGCTGTTATCAGGTGTCCCTTATACTTGACTTCAGATAAGCGCAGCCGAATTTTGCTTAAGTTGAATCGAAGTCCCACTTATCGTGCTCGTTGCAGTAGCGCCCTCAAGTTGTTCTCATGATCCTGTATCGCATCTTCGGTAGTGTCCGCAACCAAAGATGAGGTGACCATCGGCGATCACCTCTGCGCCCTTAAAGTCAGCTACATGCTCTGATTGGCACGTTTGGTACTCCTCGGCTACCGGACTGATTCCGATTGGGATCTATAATTAACGAGCCCTGCTCTCTTCGTCACGCTTCACTTGCCAGAAGCCATCCTTTGCATCTAGTATCAAAAAAACTTAAGCGTTTGCCAGCTTTGGGAGGACGTCCTCAACTGTCAGTTGCGGATAACGTGGTCTTAGCAATGCCTGGTTTAGGTCCTTTGGATCTATGCAAATCCGCATTTTATCCGTTCCGAGCCTTTTGTACGACAACCATACTGGTCACCAACTTTGAGGGTTCGTTAACTTTTGCAAGTAACCTCTTTGAAACAGCTCCTCGATAGTTTTGATTATGCTGTCCTTCATGGCAACTGGCGCTTTTCTCGGAGTATGCTGCACTGACAATATCGTGGGGTCGACTTTCAGTTGGAGTTCGCCTGGAAGGCAGGCTAGTGAGTCAAGCACGTCTCCATATTCCTTTAAAATCTCGTCCTTTGTGAGTCCTAGCCTCGAAGTCTGACTTTTGCTTGCCTTTCCCGATTGTAGACTTGCTTCTTCGCAGCTGTGGACTTGTTTCACGTTTAGCGTGATGAGCCCAAGTTGTAGGCTTGTCGATGCTGATAGTAGCGGGCTGCGCTTCGTTTTGATCACCTGAAACTTTAGATTTATCGACCGTCCTTTGTAGCTGCAGCGCGTAGTCAAAATCTCCAACGGCTCGATAATTGACCCGTCGTACATTCGCAGTCATGTGTGAGTCAGTTCTAGTTGGGATTGCCATCTTCTTTCAGCTTGCCTACGAGATTCCATGGTATGACGTTGCATGTGGCACCACTATCGATTGCCAGAGTCCACGATTCTGTTACCATTAGTTGCTGCCGTTGATGTAGGCGCCATCCACACAGCTCCTTGCGCTCGGATATTGGCCACTTCTTCTATTATGTACGTCGAGTCGTATTCGCTGTCATAGCTATGAGCGCAGTCGCTTTCGACATGGTGAACTATGTATGATTTGTTTACCATCGTACCATAGTATCGTTGAGAAATATGAAATGTGCTATGTTCCTTCTAGTATATCTAAACATGTATGTAAGCGCCTTGAAAGTTTGTACGGCAGGATGTTGTGATGCTGAAGCATTACTCACCACAGGAGTGACGCCCAGCAACATTCCACAGCATCAGCACTTTCACATCCTACCATACATGACCAGGATCCAAACATACGTAAGGACCAAACAGTGCCATGTAAGGAGCATTTATATTTAGCTCCAGAGACACTAAGCTATATAACGGCAGTAACCATCAAAGCAAGCATTATTCAGTAGCACTTGGTTGATCGCTCAAGATCCCACTTCTGAAACCATGCTGTGCATCGTACTGGAGTCGAGAGACACATGTTGTGACTTCTAGCTATTCACTTGAATAATGCTTGCTTGGATGGTTACTGCCTTTATATAGCTTAGTGTCTCTGGAGCTAAATATAAATGCTCCTTACATGGTACTGTTTGGTTCTTACGTATGTTTGGATTCTGGCCATGTGTGGTGGTATGTGGAAGTGCTGATGCTGTCGAATGCTGCTGTATGTCACTCCTGTGGTGAGTGATGTTTGAGGCGTGGGCCAAGATCCACAACAGGTTGACGGTAAGCAGGTTTGTCTAATACACGTCTTGCTCATGCAACAACAAAATATCTGTTCATGATTGGAAAATTTCTTTCATGTTGATGTAAGAATTCCCAATTGGGTAAGGAAATGGTAGCAACTGATCATCTTTGCATAAACAATCTTTTATGAGCTCATTGGAGTTCATGTTTATGCTTGCCATTTAATATCCAGTTATGAACAAATTAAGGATCATAATACATCAAGAAAAATGCATCTGCTTCGGCCTGCAATAAAGATATTTTTTCCATGCCTGGGCATAGCATAGTCTCCAATCTTCAATGGAAGAGATGCCATTGTGTAGTATTTTTTGCCGGAAAAGAACTCCCTTGTACCTTATTGTTTCACATGTAGAAAAAGTTAAGATTGCGTTTTCAAAATACGATGCAAATCTGTTACTTGTTGCCTTTGTATTTTATTATTTCTTATTTAATTTTTAATTTTTCATTATTTCATATTTTATTTTGTGAGATTATATTAAGGCAAAAAACCCTGCATTTCCAATTTTTGCGTGTCCCCTTCATAGGGGTAGGCTCTCAATGTCATGCATGCGTAGTTGCGATGAATTCCATCAAGAAATAGCTCATCAAGAATTACTTTAGATTTGACAAACTCAGAAATTATTTGAAAAAATTCTTTTTCATCAAGGTGGATAAGTCCCGGACCTGATCTCTGCATTTGCCATTACCAAAATTTAATTTAAAATCTTTAAATCCTTTAACTCTCTTGTGCTATGAGCACTTTGTATGTGGTTGTTTTGAAAATATATGTATGTCTGAAGTTAGTAAAATAAAGGGTGAGATATTTTTAAGTGAATAAGCCTCCTATAAATACCTGCTTTTTGTAACAACTGCAGTGTGTATGTGCATTGCTTTAAAGATTTGCTTTAACATAGTTGTCCTTTTTAGTCCTTTTTAGTCCCAGTAGTCCTTTTTAATTCCCAGGTCTGTATTTGGGTCGAAATAAGTTGCACAGCAAAAAGTTTAGTTCGTTAAAAGTTTTACAATTGTTCGTTGCCCTGTACTTCATTTTTCCTAGCCATATTACTTTTCTTATTTGCTGCTTAACCGCCATTTCCAGTACTTGTTTTAAAAATCAAAGATTTTTAAGAAATTAAAGAAGTAAATTAAGATCAATTTTTGCAGGATTTTCTGGTTTGGCTGATGGCTACACCTAGATACAACCCAAAATATGGAATGTCTGCTTCCACCACAGTCTATGTGCTTTACTTTGCTTGTTCATACCTAAAATATGTTATCATTATGCGGGTCCATGTCAGCGCTTTTCGCCTTAGGTACTTTTTAATGCAGCTTTTCTTTTACTCACTGCGTTGCCCTGTTTTTATGGTCTGATATTATTCCTGGTGGCTGTATAGATATTAGGGTGTCCCTAAAAAATGCCAACATTTTTGAGTGTCACCACCCAAAATATTTCCTTTGGGTGAGGTAGGAACACATGCAAATTTCGCTTTCGATCTAAGTTGATGTAGACATGGCCCACGACCTCCGAAGTTAATAAACAAAGGCGGGAAATATTGTAACAAGTGAATAGGAGGGCTGTTTCATTGCTACTTGCCAGCGTTTAAATAGCAGTTCCATGCACAAAGGCATCTATTGTCTGGTCCTCGTAACATGGACCTGAACGATCTCCCTAACCCTGCAAGCAAGCGATGTGCACGGCCTGGTGCGCAGCCGTGTGCCTTTCGATAAGTTATTTAGCATTACTTTTATGTTGGGAGCGGATTCTTAGCTTCGATAATGTGTGTAATTCACTTTGTCTATTTCTACTGTAGCTAAGTGTGTGTTGCGTTATATTGGTAAGCTAGTTATTAGATATATAGCATAGATAGATATTATATATGTATATATATATATATATAAATATATATATATATATTCTTTACTTTGATTAGCACTGTTGCATGTCTAAGTTCTTTTCGCATTCATTTTTGCAACTATGGGTCTTAGCTTTTCGTTAGGCTTAACTGATTTTCAATACTCACTTCTTGGCAATAAATTTTGTTTTAATTGTTCAGGTTGCCATTGTTTTAGGAAGTCAGGTTGTTCATTGGCTTATTACGTTTGTGGCGCTTGTAGAGAAAATTATGGCTATCCTGATGTTTTTATCAGCATGACGGAGCATGGGAAGGCTTCTTTCTTTGGTATTGTTAGCTGGGGAGATGTCTCTTACGGGCAACTTGGCATTGGAAATGTGAGTGAAGATGCAGTCTTGGCCCCAGTTCATCTTGAAAATGAAGAGGAATGTTTTACCGAGGGCATTAGGGAAATTTTTTGTGGTTGGCAGCACACCGTCTTTTTGATGGAAAATGGAAGTGTCTATTCCTGCGGACTTAACGAAGATGGACAGTGCGGACACGCAAAGTCAGTGGGACGCCCAGGTATAAATGCTTGCTTATTTTATTGATGGGATTATAGTTCTTGGTCTAATCATTGCACGGTTTTAAGTTGCAACGTTGGTAGAAGAGATGACATGTTCGGAGGTTGGCTTTCAGATAGTAACAGCTGGCAGTCTAGGCATCATCTATAAAGCGTGGGTGCGAGGATTAATAAGAACATTAAAATTAGTTTTTGGTTTTGTTCCCTTGTTGCATTTTTTTGTGTCTATATATCTTAGAGAGAATTGATGCACTGGAAGCTATGGTTGTAACACATGTTGGATGTGGTATGAATTACACGGTTGTTGTAAATGACAAAGGGCAAATGTTTTCTTTCGGTAACAATGAACATGGGCAGCTGGGAATCGGAAATCAGTTGGTCAAAAGTTCCCCAAAGTTAGTTGCTTGTAAAATTAATGTTTTTCCCTGCGGGATATCATTGGCGTTTTTTACTTGCTTTTGCTGTCAATACCTGAGGCATGTTCTGCGTTCAGGTTTTTATGCGGATGTAAGTTGAGGTGATTTCAGGTCTTAGATTTTGCTTCCTACAGTGGCTTTCCTGTTTGTTACCTAAAAGTGTTTTATATTTGTGCAGACTCATCCGGTCTTTACCAACCCACCACGTCAAGCAAATTACTTGCGGTGCATCCCATTCAATAGCCCTGACCTCAGGTACGTATGTTCAGTAATGAGAGAGTTGAAATAAGGCTTTTCATAAGTATCTATAAGTCTCACGAAATTTTACTTCATAAAGAACGTCGGTAAAAAGCCTAGGCGCAATGTGACGAAAATGCCGTTATGGACTGTTTTTGAGAACTATGATAGGCGAGCAAGTCCATAACGTTACTTCTTTTTATTTTCATGTAGCTTGCTGCACCTCATGCGTTGTAATCCCCTGACTGCCTGGTATCAGTTTGATTGTCTTATATTGCTTTTTGCCATGAATGTACTTAAGCAAGTAATAGCTCCAAAGAAACTCTCTAGTGTGGTTGTGGACTGAAAAAAACTAGCAATAGTTGCCACATCAGACCATGTGGATGATTGGTCCAAAGCGCGTAAGCATTCGAAGCCTATCGGCTGTTGAAGCTATTTAAGATTTCTTTATTGAATATGAGTTGGTCAGTGTGGTGTTTAACTTATTTGACAGTCATGTAGCATCTGGTCAAAGAGGGAGCTTTATTCCTGCTGATCTTAAGCTTGACTTTCGTAAGCAATCCTCTTACTGCTCATCTTGAAGACTTGTCTTTTGCACTCTGTTTTTTTTTTCTTTTTTTATTTTCTTAAGCCCTGAAATAAATAAGTAAAATCTAATAATTTGTTTACATTGCAAGGTGGGGCAGCTTCTTGTTCTACTTATACTGAACTTATCAAGGAATTTATTCCTTCTGTTGTTCTTGGAATGTGCTTGTTTAGGAGGTATTCCTTCTGTTGTTATTGGAATGTATTGCTTTAGGAGGTCATTTGTTTTCTTGGGGAAGCAATAGATATGGGCAACTTGGTTTAAACAGCACAAGTGATGCTGTGCACGCTCCTCAGAGGATAGAGTTTCTTGCTGGTGTTCCTATTTATCAAGTTGCTGCTGGTGGATATCACAGCCTTGTGCTGACAATTTCTGGATCATTATTCTCATGGGGGAGAAACAAGTTAGTGTAGCAGCCTGTGTGTGTTTTGTATGCTTATCTTCATGGCTTAATGCAAGGAATCTTACAAGTCTGGGTAAAGTGCTTATGCACGTTGTTTCTGTTGTTTGTGTTCTTCGTTTTTGTTATATTTATGACACAGCACGTAATAAGCCAGTGGTACCTGGTGAGCAGATTAGGTAGTGACATGGTTGGCATGGAAATAACTGTTCAAACGTAAGCCTAGCTATCTTCATGTGTATGATTAATGTTGGCCAGCGTCCCTTGGGTTTGGGATCTTTACTAGTTGTAAAGTTTACAATTCCCGCTACTTAGATGAATATTTTATAGTTAAGATCTGAATTATTGTGTGCAACTTTTCTTGCATTGCTTGCCTTGGTATGCAAAACCATGGATCTCTTTCCTTTAGTTGTGGACAACTTGGTTTAGGGAACACAAATGGTATGTTTGTCCATTCGCTTAGTTATTCCCCTAATAATGTGGTTGGGATGCTCGGTCCTCCCTTGTATATGTTTCATTGTTTGTGTTCGGTTACTCCCTTACTCAGGTTTTAAGAAGGCTTCTTGGTAATGTTTTGAAGGGTACTATAGTGATGTGTATCACCTCACGGTTTACTATCTAATGCTAGATTCACTTTGGATTTCTATTTGATTTGATATGAGGTTGATCGCGAGACGCCCCCACTGACGCGTTTGAGAGCAGGCTCCATTAGCATAGAGGGTTAAGTAGTTAAGTTGTATGCGTGTGATTATAGTTGTTAGAAGACGTAGTCATCATATTCTTTCGCGAGCTTTCTAGCGCCGCATGTAAAAATTTATGCCGTTCAAACCCTGTTCCGACTTAAGTTATTGTATCGCTTAAAGTGTAGGATGTAAAGTGTAGCCTGATTTAATGTTTTCATGATTGAAAGAACAAGATGTAGCAGATTTCATGGTTTTATTAGATAAGCTTGTGCCTACTCTCGTGGAGCAGCTGCGTATGCAGTGCGTTCGGTATGTGGCATGTGGTGAAGAGCACACCGCTGTTTTGACGAAGGTGAGGTATGGCAAGTAGAGACTGCCTTACGTTGCTGTTGCATGGTTTCTATGGTAAAAACCTCCATGGCTGCGTATGGTTACATGTGTTAATCTTTTAAAAGTTTACTTATGAAATCTTAAATCTATAATACACGTAGGAGCTTAACTTTCTCCTTGGTTCGTCATGTTGGTAGCTGTTCCCGCTGCTTTGTGTTTCATGTGATAATAATTTTGTGTGATATATAATATTTAATATCAAATATAATATATAATGTATAACATTTAAACGCTGTTCGCTTTTTAACTTCCTTAAGCCAGTAATCTTAATTTCACTTACAGAGTGGCGGTGTATTCACTTTTGGGTCTGGTGTATCTGGTCAGCTGGGTCACTATTCTTTTAATAGCGAATTGAATCCAAGGCAGGTAGGAGCTACTAATTACTGATGGTTTTGTTCTAAAACTGCCATGTTCTATTTGAATCATATAAGGATTGACCAGCGCTAAGCTCTTGTTTAAATCATTTATGTATGCATGTATTTATGTATGTATGCATGTATGTATGTATCTATGTATGTATCTATGTATGTATGTATGTATGTATGTATGTATGTATGTATGTATGTATGTATGTATGTATGTATGT
>QQSS02184205.1:0-13903 GCA_003687565.2 Craspedacusta sowerbii | reverse complement strand
AATAATAATAATAATAATAATAATAGTAATAATAATAATAATAATAATAATAATAATAATAATAATAATAATAATAACAATCATCATCATTAACACCAACATCAACATTAACATCATTATTATCATTAACTTTATGGCCGCGTGGCCGAGTGGATAACGTTTTCGCCTTGCAAGCAAGACCTTCAAGAGCAACGAGAGTTCCCGTCCGAGCTTGCTCTACTCAGGCATGCATCCCCACGATACGGGGTAATTACACGAGTATTTATGAACGGACTTTTAGTCGAAATCTATCAGGTGACGTGGTTATGACCTGGCTGTAAAGGTTTAAACTATCGAGATATTAAAAAGGACATCATCTGAGGCACCGTGGCTAGAATAGCGAGTGGTGCCAAGGTCTCTTGAATGTGCCCTAATAAAATGTAATAAGATATATTATTGTACTGCAAGTCTAAGTTTTCACCCTGCTTTCACACAGCTAGTCATAAGTTTTCACCCCTTACTACAACCAGTCTGGCAAAGGGAGGAGATTCAGGGTCGATATAAATTGCTAAGACCTTGTCTGACGAAAGTATGTTGGCCATTGCCAGTGACACAGAATCGTTCCTCCAAGTGTAACAATCCATCAGCCTTAGAAGACGCGAAGATAGCACAGGAAGTGTCTGTTCATTATGACGCTGTTTATTGCAATTAGTCACTGATCAATAGCCATTAATTAAAGATGAAACTACTTCAAAGATCGTCGCAGTGCATGCAAGAACTTTTTAATTTTTAGTAGTCTAAAATCAAGAAATGCTAATGCACAGATGAAATGCTGGCAAATTTTAACCAGCCAATATTCATAAGTCGCCTAAAGTCACCCTGACATTTATACATAATATGGCGTGCCAGAGATGCCAAAAGAGCAGCAAGGATTAATGTAAAATAAAGACACCAAACAAGGAAGTTTTATCTCTCAGATTTCCAATTGACAGCATTATCGAGGTCTAGCCCGACGTTCTAGCAACTGCTTGGAGTCCCATTAAGATCTCTAAACCTCTGGAGAACTCGAGTCTTACGAGAACACAAGCTCTCAAGTGAACAGTTGCACGAAATCGTCACAGTTTCAGCAGCCTCCCCCCGAATCACTTGAGCATTGCCAGTAGCGCTGCAACGCGGGAAGAATCCCTTGTAAAATTCAAGTAGCTAGTCTGACGTACGTTTAGTCCCGTTCAATGGACTTCCATGATAGATAAATTCTCCTTCCCAGCAAAGGGTAGAAACATTACGCAAAAATACATGCTTACATGCATACATACATGCTTTACAGCAAAACCAAACTATATCCATGGAACCATTGCGAGTTGCAGCACGTATTATTGACAATTCTTTCTTCTTCCGAATCCCGGACCAGCTAACTAGAAAGGAAAAGCCGATCAGAAGATATAAACATATGATTCTCAACAAAAAAAAATGTGGAAAGAATCTTCGATAGCTAGACAAAGCAATAGATTGATAATCAAAAATGACAATTGAACGACATTCGATGTAAGCGATCAAAATTTGCTATGAAAGTCGGAAGGTTTTTTGTACCGAAATCCGCGCATAGAAAGTCAGAGTAGGTCAAAAAGCGAGTTACCTCGGAAGTGTGAGTATAAGTACGGACACGGGAAAATAGACCTTCGCGAAAAATAAGCGTATATATATGCATATAATAGACCGTCCAAGGTCTCCAATAGATATTTCATTTACTAAACTAATGATCCGTTGCACGCTGAACTTGCCCAATGGCGGTGGCTTGTTCCATGGCACAAAGTTATAAAAGTTTGTTTAACTCTTTGGAATCATTGACGGTATCGAAAGTTCTATGCAACCTGCGCAAAGTAAGAGTTAGTTAGAAAGGGAAATTGAGGTTAGATAGTACAAAACAAGCTTTGTTACTTGGCGCTATGGTGTTTATGGTCGAGAGGAGAGACGAAGATAGGGGAAAAGAGATATGGTGTAGTGAGAGCAAAATAAAGGGGTACAGCAATAAAGCGAGAGAGAGAGAGAGAGAGAGAGAGAGGGAGAGAGAGAGAGAGCAAGGGATTATAATAAAGAGGCTGATGCAAGTGAAAAGGTTATTAAGAACTGATTTTGAAGCTTTCGAAGTGCACTGTTTTCTAGATAAAAACCTAATATCCATGAATCAATAGAAATGAAATGGTTTGATTAAATTAAGAGTCACTGTAAATGCATTGGTGTCACGCAACGTCATCATCAATAAAATACAAATCTCTACGACTTAAAAGTAAAGTTTCTGGTTTTCAAATTTTATTCTGATTGCCGGCTAAGGCACTCGATTTAAAAAGAAAGCAGCTTGATTTATTCTAATTTATTCAATGACGTCCCTTCCAACCTTGCTAAAAGCAAACATTTGGGCTCTTGCTTCACTATTCGTTCCAGAAAACCATTGTCTTGACATTTAAATCAATTAATAATTAATGAAAAGAAAGTTATACTTAATAATTGGTAAGTAGCAATTAAGGAGAATTTTAATTAATAATGAGGCATTGTAGTTAGCATCGTGATACTCGGCCAAAGGCTATGCCTAAGAATCTGCGTTTCTCTAGATGAGAGTGACGCTTTCAAACCCCACACGGATTCGATATGAGATTTAGTTATGAAATTGATATCGCTTCTTTAGCAGTCATCTCTCAATTGCAGATTATATGCAAGATCTACTTAACTCGTAAAATACTGAGTCACATCGAAAATACTATTTATTTTACGGCTGGTTCCCATATAAATTGTTGGCCTCAATTACTTGGGGCTGCGCCTTGTAGTTGGTGATTTGAAATGTGTCTCTCATACTTTAAACTCTTACTCCTATCTTTACCTCAAGCTAATTTTATTTATATATTTTTTTTTACTAATTGCAACTATTTCTATATTTAATATATGGATCTTTTCATGTATGTGTGATTCAATTGTGTGTTATACTTATAGCGCTTATTAATACTACTTTTAGATTATTTTAGATTATTATTATACATGTTATGGGACAGATTTTTTAATTGGTTCTCTGGGCTTTCTGGCTGACTCGAAGCTGGGAAGACTACGAATCAAACGCTTAATGCAAGAATGCCAAACAAAACACGTTTTTAATTAGTCGATTTGAGGTCCAACTCTATCTAAAGGTAACTTTCTCCCGATCGGGACCGAGGCATGTCCTGCATGTAAGTCTTTAAGTTTTCATTGCCTTGAGAGAGCTCGACCGCAAAAGTGTTGATTAAAGTAATTATGGCTTTGCTGTAATCACCTACACATGCGCAAGATTGTGAGTTGGTTAGCAAAAGCGCTGCGTCTTGCTAAGCGTTTAGAATCAGCAGATGGGTCTCAAGTTAGGGCGCCATGTTAATCACGTGTCAGATCTTCGTAAGTAGAAGAAGGTCTATGATGAAGCAACTAGCAAACATGGTGATCGGCAAACTGATAAAGAGATCTATTTAGCATAGTATGAGAAAAGATTGCTTAGAGGAAAGGCTTTTGAACGAACGCATTTTAGTTCTTGCTTACCAAGAGGGTAGGTGATTTTCTTGTGCATTGTGGCGCTCTACATAAACTGTCGCGCACAAGGCGTGGAATCATTTGTGAAAATGACGTTTCTTTGCTTTAAAAAGAAAAGATCATTGTGGCTCGAACGAGTGAAGGCTCATTTTAGCATGAACGCTAGATTGTTTGTAATGAAAGTTTTTTTTTTGCGTGACGGAAAACTTGCTTTATGAATTATTTGGTACGAGAAATTCGTAATATTCTGAAGTATTAGGAATATACTTGGTTGAATTTGATTTGAGACAATAATATTACGTCAGTTTCGGTAGACCTGAAGACTTACGTACTTAGTGAAAAACTACATTCAAGGTTTCTCATGGGCAAGTCAATCTCACCCTTGGAGACTATTTGAATCTTGTGATAATTTTTTGATGAAGCTTACGTTCTTCTCGCAGTAAATTCGAAGCAAAACAACTTGAATCCTCTGTCTGAAGAAAGAGGATGACAGGCTTGCCCGAGAGCTGTCCACTGATCCCTGAAACCGTAATCCTAACACGATAAGCCGTGTGCACACCTGGGCTTGCTCAGAAGGATCAGTGACGATAGGGAAGAGACTATAAATGACATTAATCAACGTTCATTCGATTGCCCCCTACATATGTATGTGTGTATATACGTATATATGATATTTTTTATACAATGTATGTATATACATATATTGCGTATATATATATATATATATATATATATATATGTATATATATATATATATACCTATATATATGTATATATATATATACATATGTAATATATAGTCATTTATATTTGTATATTTAATTTTTGGTATGGAAACAAGGTATATATATATATACACATACATGCATACACATATTCATTATGAGTAAAAGTTCATATAGATAGTTATATGCGAAGGCAGAAGAAGCAGCTGCGTGTTTGGTTTTCACTGCAATAATGTTATGCGATAGCAAGGTCGACTTTGACCACAGATTATCATGGGTGATGCAATGTGCGTAAATTAAAAAGCAGCAAAGCTTTAAGCAGCCGCTTAAAATGAGGTTTTTCCAAATCATCAAGGATTTGCAATTCACTTCAATACAACTTGAATGGAGCCACACGAAAATTTGAACGAAACTCTCACGAATCGATTTCTATTCCATGGAGCCATGATTTGTAAACACAAAGCTTATTTTGAGTAACACGGATAAAATAGATCAGCGTGGAATGAGCTGTACCTTGTATGGGTCCTGCTGCATTTATTGCCATTCCACATTTTGATTAATAAAGGTACACGAACGCAAACATTTCCATCTTGCCCTGATCTGGTAATCAACTCGAGCAAAAATAATAAAGCATTGTAACTGTTATCACTATATTAAACTTAAATCCGGTTTGATCTTTCCATAATTATTTGCAAAGATTTGAATTGCTCTTGTTTAGGGCTTGTTGTCATTAGTTGAGGGCAATTAGTAGCGGATGAATTTAGCGATCATCAGATGTTGTAAAAATATAAGCTATGCATACATAAGGATACAGTCGCGAGTATTAAGATCGCGATCACATTAATTGTTAGTAAGTGAGTAGTACGATTATCCATTCGCCTCAAAGAGCCCTAGTAAGGTAAAATATCACTGATTCCAGTGTGGTTTTAGGTAACAGTCTACAGGTTCAGATTTTCAGTCATGAAGCGAAGATGATTTTGAACCGTAAACAAAAGTCACGGTGCCTGATGATGCTATTGGTAGCTGACCTTTTAAAAAGATTTTTAGAAAATTTTATCTTCTATTTCCTGTGCTTTCCTTCTGTTTCAGACCGGTGCTTTATTTAATCTAATCTGAGAACACTGCGTTGCGAACTTGAGTTTTCCTTTCATGAGGATTGCAGATCATTTAGTTGGGACGTCACACCCTACTTAAATCAAGCAGAACAAACAAGCACACACACACAAGCACACACACAAACACACACACACACACACACACACACACACACACGCACACACACACACACACACACACACACACACAAGCACACACAAACAAGCACGCGAAGCCACACACGCCACAACACACACACATACACACAGGCAGACAGACACACAATATTTTGAAAATTGATTGGTTGATTGATTGATTGATTAATTGACTGACTGAACTGAAAACAACCTAAGCGTCAGCAAGATAAAGCTCAAAGTATATCTCAGGTATTGTTTTTTGGTACATACTAGCTGGATCTTTGTGTTTTAGTGAAGTTAGACCTATTTAGTAACCGAAAATTTTCCAAGAAAACCTGGCCTCTTCCTGACCCATAGTTCTAAAGTATTTACGAAGCTTATAGGCAACTAAACATACTTCACACGGAGTATGAATGGGCTCTTAATTACCGATTCGCTCCTGCTATGAAGAGCCCTCCCTCTCTTTCAGACAAACATTTAGTAAATCTATTTCTAGTTGTTTTTGAAGTTCTAGTAAGAAATAAAAATCTTGTCCCTTTTTCTTGTTGCATGTAAAACATGCGCCACACCACAGTATTCATTCCCAGAATAATCCGTCAGCTTTTATAACTGCAAGCCATTGTCGTGAGACAAATTTTTAGCTTTACTCAGTAATCATCTAATGGCAAGGTTTACACTAATTTATCTATAAAACCATTTAAATTCAGCATCAGTTGTATCAAAATCACAGTTTAACGGGCGAACCCGGGAGACTCAAATCACATAAATCTAAGTGGCATGAATTAACGCGGGATGATATGGCGTGGGATGAATTAACGCGAGATGAGATGGCTTGGGATGAGTTGACGCGGGATGAGATGACGCGGGTTGAGTTGACGCGGGATGATTTGACGCGAGATGGGTTGATGCGGGATGATTCGACGCGAGATGGGTCGACGCAGGATGACGTGACGCGGGATGAGATGACGCGGGATGAGATGACGCGGAATGAGATGACGCGGGATAAGATGACGTGTGATGAGTTGACGCGGGATGAATTGCATGGTATTCTTGGTGGCGCGTAAGCGTTAAATCCTAATCCCGTCAAGGGAGAGGACAGTATACGATAATTTGAAAACATGGCACCGAATAGGCAGAATCTGAATGTGTCAGAGTTTCTTGACTGAGGCTTTGTAAGACTTTTCACCAAGCAAGTCAACGATGCAGACGAAAAAACTTGGGAATATCAAAACACACGTTTCGCACACTGCTGGAGTCCAATGCGTTTTAGGCAGCAAATACGAAGATTGGACAATTTTCTTGAGCATCCTTACTGATAGGGCACTTGTAATGTTTGGGGTTGTAGATTTAAAGGCTTTTCTATATTGTATAGAGTACGGTATTGTATTAAGAGATTGTATTACGGTATTGTATTAAATTGTGCATGAATTGTTAATAGGGACTTTCCCAGGATTGCTTTTGGATACATTGCAAAAGTCGCCGGATAATATTGTTGGGAACTTTTCTTTACCAAATCTACCTTAACATAGTGCTAATCGGGTTTAGTATTTGGCAGAGCGTCGAAGAATAATTTGGTTTAGCAGCGAATGCGCCAGAAGAGCGATGGCGTTGTTGGTGGTGGTGAGGAGTTGGAATTTCCCCGGATGCGCAGTCCATCGATTGTCGGGGACAGCAAATAAGGCCAGTCGTCGGAAGTAGGTTGAGCCTCTCAAGGAGCTAAAGAGCTCCTTGCTTGCCCTCAAATGGAGGCTCTGACGACTGGCCAATGCTCCAAGGATCGTGAAACTGTCATGGCACTATTCCTTGTTACCAGGAGACACTCTTCGTGAAGACCTTCCCAGAACTGTGCTGGTTCCTCTTAGGAGGTCTCCTAGGTACCTGCAGGTCCTCTTAGGAGATTCGCCAAACAAGGTAGCTAAAATAAATAAAACCATATACTAGCACTTGAAACATGTGCTAGCAGCAGCACGCCTTAAAATCCATGATGGCGGCAGGTTCGTCACTTCGCATAATCGTCCTGCAAATTGACATAAAATTAGACAGAATTACGGTCAAATAGACAGAATTATGGTCATTTACCTCGCTGGCGCCATGTGGTCAAGCTGCGGAACGCACATTTTCTCATGAAACGGTAATTTCGGCAAACCGCAAATTTTCTTCCGATATTGGATCACGAAAATTGCAGTGGCTGTCAACTTGGATCCGGCTGTCAACTTGGAACCCACACAGGCCTGCTGACGCTGTTTTAAGAAAATTGTGATTACCTAAAATCATTTCGTTGAATTATCTCGCATGATTATCCTCTCCTGTCTCATGAGGTCGTTGAAGCATGTAATTTTGTGTTAATTTCTGTATCGTTTACTTAGGGGTGCATATTGTGCACACTACAGATGTACTTGACATAGTTGAAGGAAATAACCCGAAAAAAGAGTAACCGCAGCAGGTCTCCAAGGCGAGCAGCCTCTGGTCGATAGAAAAATGTAGATAAGGGAAGTAGGCAAAATAGATCCGCAACTTCGGGAATAGGATTGGCTCTAAGGATTGGGTCTATCAGGCTAAGACGTGAAGCGAGCGGACCCGACTTGGACTTGCTCTGGCCTTTCGGGGCTGAAGTTGGACTCAGCTGGGACTGTTCGTGAATTGGTCCAGCTATGACCGCAAGGTCAGATCAGCAGGCGATTAACAATCGACTTAGAACTGGTATAACTGCCCAGTTCATAGTTCTAAGCGTAGTCGCTCGACTAATTACAGGGGGAGGTTCATAGGATAGCCTTTTTGCCGCGTGGCTATTGACGCAAAGGACCCATCGCCATCTTGCCAATGCGTCCAGCGTAGAAGATAAACTAAATCCATCTCAAGCGTTCTCATCCGCTTCTATTGTCCTCGCACCCTAAGCGTTTGCGAACGTTTGCCAACGTAATGCGCCGGTATTTCTGATGGGAGTAACGACGTTCGCAGACATTCCAGTAGGAGTTAACTGCTCCGCGTACATTCCATGGAAGCGAACAAGCAATTGGAGCATGCCAGAGGGGCAAATATTGCATCATGCGTAAAGCGTCTCCAAAGTTTGAACTGACTCGAGTTCTTTTGCGAACCACTTTTCCTGGGCTCCGCGAGAGAAAGCAATTAGTTGGCGCCTGCATCATTAAACCCGCTTGCGGAAAGACATTCCCTTATTCCACACATTGCTACCTAAAACCACACTTTACCTACACAAACATGATTGAAACTCTCTGGGTTTATGTTATTGAGCTGCTGTTCGCGATAAATCTTGAATCGGGCGATCCCTTTTCAAATATCATGGGCACTCATTGCATGTGTGTATCATGCCACGAGATTTGAATTATGGTTCGTACACTTAAGGTCCCGAATCTTGAAATCCTTTTTATCCGCAATTTTCGAGCATCAATAAATAATCAAGATAGCAATTCCAGTCACTTTAAACTGCCTATTAAACTTAATACTTACGTTCTAAGCTGTCAACAACAACAACAATAAAAACCACAACAACAACAACAACAACAACAACAACAACAACAACAACAACGAAAACAAAAATACTCTCCTCGACAGGAGCATAGCTGTGCGAGGCCCATCGCATACTTACTTGTTACCTAAGTGACGTGATCGTCAAGCGAACAGCATAAACGTCAAAGAACGATAACAGCTTGTATTTCTAAAAAACCAATAAAAGAAGGGTGTGAACGAAAATTAGTAGCTTCACGTAAATGGAACGGAAACGACCGGTTTTAAATTCCGTTCGTTTACCGTTTGAACCTTTCCTTTTAGCAACGAACGGTTTTCTAAAATATTCCGTTCGATGACCGTCGGCATTCGAACGGTAATCGAACGAAAACTGTCCATGCCAGAATTATTCCGTTCGTTTACCGTTCCGTTCCGTTCCGTTCCGGGACGGTTAGTTCTGACAGTCGGTCGAAAACCACCCAAGCTTAGCGCGAGCCTATTACGAGCCTGGTCGCAAGAACCCTACCATTATAGGGTTTTCATTTTTCGCGACTCTTAACTGATCGCTTTTCGAGATAGGGGTCTGCTTCTGAGCAGATCTGTCTCTAAGCAACATAGAGCTGTGGCGTGGTAACCTTGGGTTAGGTTAATGTCTGTTATCGAATTGGCTTAACCTAGAAACAATCAGAAATAATTTAAGTTTTGGAAAGCGTCAGGTGCAATAAAAGTAACACACTTCGGCTTTCTATAAGTCTGTGAAACGTACTGGTTAAATCATATCTAGTCTAGACGGCAAAAACCGACTCAAGCGAAAATTATGGAATAATGTATGAAAGGGAATTTCGATAACAATGCATTAAGAACATTTTCAAAAACATTATATTTAATTAGTACGAAAAAGATGGGAAATCCCGCATAAGAATGCTATAGCTGAACGTACATGATGCTTAACTATCTTCTTCGGCCAAAGCGAAGCAGGTGATGTATTTGAGGAATGTTCTTGTTGGCCTTGTCTACACGCTGTAGTTTTTTTGTTAATTCCAGACAATAGTGAACAATCAACTCTATTCAATTTTATGTAAGTCTCCCTTAAGACCTGATACACAGGCTTTGGCAAATGATTAGATCTTCTGTATTGTTCTATAATGTTACCGTAAAGTCGCGCGTTAATCCAATCTAAAATCTGCAAGAGAAACGCAAAAAGACCTTTAACTTACAGGAAATTCCCAACAAAAGAAATTCGATGGCACTTTTCTTCCAGCCTTCTTAAGGCAAAGCAAACGATTTTCCAACTTCCTTGTGCGCCGTAAATGTTAAGAGAATGTGAAAACCGTAGTTAGAATTCCTACAAGATTGAGAAAGCCGAACAGAGTACCGCACGTCCAGATTGGCAGTTACTCAGGTAAAGTATGGGGTTTTCTGAAAGGCATAAAAGAATAGAGGCCATTAGGTAGAGATCAAACATCGAAACACCCGCGCAGGAGATAAAGGAGAATACTGGCTTAAGGTCACTCTGAGACATCGATCGTTATTGTCTGTGATATGATGTACAGGCACTGGATTAAGCTTGATTAACTATCCACGTTGCTTTGTCACCTGGATATCATGCAATATCATTTATATTGTAGATATGTAAGAGACTTGCGAGTGATCAAGAATAATCAAGGAAAGAATATTCAAAGCGACTTACAATAGATACGACATGAAGTGCAAGCGTCTTGCGAGTGTAAGCACGGCCTTCGTAGGTCAAGCATAGTGCAAGCATAAAGCGGAGATTAAGGATATTGCCACCCATCGTTTATGAGCATCGGTGCATCTCGTTTCTTTATCGCAATTAATTCTGCGTCTTTCTTTTTTTAAAGTTTGTTTTGATCTTTGGGGAACCACTCATTCACGCCTATTTACAATTTTTGTTTTTGCTGGAAATATTATCAGTAAGAAAAGAGGCTCATAGTCTCTTACACAGGGTGTCTCGTATTCCAATGAATGTAGTTGTTTTGGAACTTTAAAATACATTATTGTTCTCTCGGATAAATGTATTTGTTGGGAAAATAGATTGTTGCTGCTGCTTTTGTTGCTGCTGATGTTTTTCTTGCTCTTGGTATTGTTGTTGCTGCTGTTACAGATTAATCGGGGGCTACTTTGGAAGGCACGCTACATCGTTTTGTGCTTCTTAACCTCGAAGATATCTGACCTTCTGATATGAAATTATTCTTCTAGGCCACAGCGTAGGAAATCGCGTTCAGTCATAAGATGCCTTCGATTGGCGAGAAAGGTCGACTGGCGCCACAAAACAACTTCCTGGAAAAGCTCGGAAAAACCTTTGACGGGACCAGTGCGTAGTATACAAACATGCAGATATTAGAAGGAAGAAATTCTTTGCATTGACAAAAATATGTATATCCATAAAGATATCTCCATGTTTATGATTTTTTTTCTTGTTAGCATAGGCAACATCTTCAACCACAATGCTTTTGCATTGCATAGCAATAAGCTGATAGAAGATGGCTTTGATATTATATTAAATTAAGTCTCTATCTACACAGGCAGCAGCTTTGTTTTGGGCAATGCTCAAGAAGATCTCCGGTTCCCAATAGTCTACTGCAGTGATGGCTTCAGTTCACTGACGGGCTATTCTCGTAACGAGATCATGGGACGTTGTTGTGACTGCTCGTTCCTGCATGGGATCGATACTGCCTCGCAAGAAACCGCCAAGCTTTTCCGCTCGCTCACATCGTGCTGCGAGTTGAAAACGGAGTTAAAGCTGTATAAAAAGAACGGTAGGTCGCATAATCCGAATTGCTTATAGCAAGAGTGATAGTGGTATAGGAGATATTTTTTTCAAAGGAGTGTGGGTTTATAAAACCTAAAGAAGCCAAAAAGAAACCTTGCCATATTCTAGCATCATCTTTTCAGCAGATATTCTCCTTGTTTCAAGCCGTTTGTAGAAAATAGCATGGAACAATTATTTTCGCGGCGCCATGAGAGAGTACTTGCTTTAGCAGAGGAAAAACCTTTACATTTCCCCCAGGTTCCAATTTAAAAACTTGAAGTGACTGGTAGTTTGAAAGAATCTGCTTACCCCTATTTTCTCGGGGTTACTTTTGTTTCATTTTCTCCGTAATAAAGGACCCAGTTTATAACCGGCTTAAGCAGAGGTAGCACATAATACATCATGAGAGCCAAACAGTACCTGTCTAAGATTTATTAATTTCGAGCATATGCTATAAAGACTATGTTAACAACATGAATGAGCGAAGAACGTATGGGCATGAGGAAGTTAAGAAATACATTATCTGAAGTTGTGTATCCTAGAATTCCCACTTTTAAAAAAGTTGTGTATCCTAGAATTCCCACTTTTAAAAAAGTGGAGTTTTCATGACGGGGTCAAACGATGAATCGACAGAGCATAGAAGACATAATTGTATTCGAAAGTAGTCACGCGATGCAGAGTTTAGTCACACTCCTGCATTATAATTTTCACGTCTTAAAAAACACACTCGTGGCGCTGATAGCGAAGCTCAAAACATTACTTTATGTTGATTAGTAATGCACTATTCATAAAATTCGAAAAAAAATCAACGAAGAAGGAAAGAGGTAAATCCCAGGATATATTATAAACCTAGAATATTTACAGCAAGATATAATTCACGTAGAAAATTGAAGAAGTTGCTAAATGATTTATAGTGACTGACTGATTGATTCATTGATAAATGAAGGTGTTAAATGATTGATAAAGAGTAAAAGCGGTGTTAATCCTTTGAGCCTAGTGGCCTTGGGCAATCCTTTTAAGCCTTAGTGATCAGTAACATTTGCGAGGTTGATCAGATGTTACGCCCCCGGTTAGAGTTTTGCAGACACCACATGACCCTAACCCATCGCCAGTATTGCTAATTCAACCCGTGTAAATGTCAAATTAAAAGGAAATAAAATTTAGTAAATTACAAAGCAATCCCATCGCGCATCGTCCGCATTATTCTCTATATGTTAGAAGTAAAACCCTTTTTGAAGGATATAATTTTCTTTGTTTTAGCTACGAATTGAAATCTCATATTGCTGCGAGGGGAAGATAATAGTGCAACTTGAGAATGAAATTTTTAGTGGGATTCCTTAATTTTTCTTAGGAGCGCCGTTCCAGTGCCTGCTGGATGTTATGCCGATCAAAAACGAAGCCGGAAACGCGGTTTTGTTCTTAGTCTCTCACAAGGAAGTCGACAAGGAAAATATGAGTATTGAGAAAAGTGCCGAGAGAAACTTTGGTATACAAAACGGCATTTTACTTTTATTGCTCAGTGCTAATATAGCATGCTTCCTTCTTTGCATTCCTTTCCAGCATAAACGCGCGTTAATTTAATGACAACTGGTACTTTTTAGAAACAAGTTTTGTCCATAATTTTATATTGAATTTCATAAGTTTCTAAATGCTTATGACTTTCGAATTCATAAGTTTTGAGTTTCATAAATTTCGATTTGCACGAGACTTCAAAACCCAGACCTACTATCGTCCAGCTTTTTGGCTTACTCAGTCAAGACCCTATTTTATCGCTAACAGATAGCAACTTACGCGAACCTATAGTGCTATTACAGTCACTGTTTGAATGTTGGATGACTTCAAAATGGCAGCCTTCAGCAAACAGATACTTCAGATATTTCATGTCATGTAAATATATCCAGACATCCCCTGATCTCGCAGAACGCAAGCTTTTGAAGAGCAATATTTCCTTATGACATACAATAGTTTATATATACAATATACACATATGTATATATATATATATATAAAACATATAGGTCGCTAATATCGTATTCCATAATACTTTTTTCATGCTCCTTGAGGGATGTTTAACTTTGCCGAAAGAAGACGTTTACTGAGGCTTTGATCTATCCATCCATCTATCTATCTATCTATCTATCTATCTATCTATCTATCTATCTATCTATCTATCTATCTATCTA
>QQSS02184204.1:0-28487 GCA_003687565.2 Craspedacusta sowerbii | reverse complement strand
TATATATATATATATATATATATATATATGTATATATATATATATATACAGGTAAGTGCCAGTGAGTGGTGGTGCGATAGAGTTACGTGTTAAGGGCAAGGGTCTTTGTGTTCCAGATAGAAAATCGCAGAACGAAGTTTTCGCTTAACCTTAATGATAAAGCATTAAAATTTGAAGCGGTCTTTCATAAATAATCCAGCCAAAGTTTGCATCGTTGCAAAATGCTGTTAGGTTGTTTGGATCATTTAACGGAAGTGTAGAATGGAATGGTAATCTTCATTGAAATGGAAACTTTGGAGAACAAGTCTTGTCACTCCATAGCTAATAGACTTATTAATCTGTGTCTAGCAGTTAGCGATGTTTTATTGTGAGATGCTTGGAAATTAGGCGGGCTTCCTAATAACATTACGAAATGCCTTTTCTCTTCGATTCGAGATTCGGGCCTGCAGTATTGGCATACTTTACTCCCATTCTCTCCGAATAAGCCATATAAATGGCTATCGAAATCAGATCTGCTGATAAAATCTCCTTCAAGCTCGAGATATCTGCGCATTCTACATTCCGCATGGATTCGAATATTAAACGAGGTCAGATTCGAGTGAATGAAAACATTCGTTTATCCCTGGCGTTTTCTGATTTTTTTTCCCGCGCGTCGATTATGTAAACACGATTGTGTAAGGTAAGCAAAGGTGAGTTCAATCCAGAGATTTCGTGTTGGAAAAAGAACTGCATCTAAAAAGTACATCTAATGTACATCTCATTAGTAGGGATTAATGCATATATTTCTTTTTAATATACATATATATATATTTCTTTGTAATATATATATATATTTGCATATATTTGCATATATACTGCATTCATATACTGCATATATTTCTTTGTAAGAATGGCTTACATTGGCTTACATTTTGAGTTCTTACTGTTATCAATGGCTAATTTATATTGAAAAGCTCCGTCTTCCCTTACCAAAATAACAAAGTATATTAACAACCGGATGATGGTGTCTGGGGGAATGTGGGTGAGCCAAAAAAGATATATGTAAAGGACGCTTCTTTTTTCTGCCTAGCAGATTTTCAAAATATTTGCCCCTCGTTCTCTCTAACAACTACAATGGTGGTTAGAATGATAAACAATATAAGCGACATTAATAGATAGCAATTATGAAAATAAGATATCAATAATAAGGTTTAATCATGGCCTAAATTAACTGCACCGCTGGTTCCACGTTGCTCTAAGCGAGTTGTAAGCATTAAAACTTCAGTAGCTCGGTCATCGATGGATGATGAAAGTAGGCTATTACAGATTAGCCGAAGCGATAGCGGGTACATGGCTTCAGGTGGGTCACAAGTAGATTCAGTCTGAGGAGAGTCTTTTCAAATGTGTGGGTCTTCGTATTAAGGCAAATACCGCAGGAAACACAAATTAATTGCGCGTAATAAATATAAGCAAAAAGTGATTGAAAAAATGACTTGACCAAATAAGCAACCTGAGAAGTGTTTCTCCTCACATTTGTACACTTTTTCGTTTCCTTTTGAGCCAAGCTCATTACGAGAAATTCGAAGAACTTCAAGTAAACTTTTAGCAGACGCCTCGCAGTTGAAGATGCTAGGAGCACACTTGACTCAGTATTAGCAACCTTCATGAAACGCGAAGTGAAAATGGATGTGATAATGGATGGAAATAATGGTAATGGTAGATAAATTGTAAATCCACAGATACTAACGTGCATATGGATACTGGTATATGGTTAAGTTCCCGATACCACTATTGGGATTCTAAAATTTCCCATCTTGACAATTAGCATCGACGTACGCAAGCGGAGTTTGGTTAAGACGCTGCTGATCTTGTTCTGTACGGGAATTCCCGGGAATTACGCGCCTCAAAAATTCCCGCGGGAATTCCCGTGATTTCTCGATAAAACTGTAAACAACACTGAGAATTTCTGGGAATTGTCGTTTTGAAAAGTTCTTGGAGGAAATTTTTGGGAATTTTCGGGAATTTTCCATTAAGTATGTCAATGGAACTGGAACTGGAAGTTTTGAGATTGATAGTCGTGAAAATTTCGCCACTGCAATTCTCTCCTTTCTACAGCATTTTTGGCGTAGCTAAATTGTCATCTTGCTAAAATTTGGTTCTCCAGTCGGACTTTCACGTAACGATTTAAGAAATTCTTCCAATCCTTTCCGTGACACATGTGATGAGATCCGAGTTTGTTGCACTTATTGCGTCACAAATTGCAACACTAACTTTGCAGAATCGTGTAGGGTATTCTATTTTTCTGGGTGATCAAAATCTCTGGCATGCATTGTTTAATCCTTTAAATTCAGCTTATACGCAAGACCTTTCCCCTCATTCCTGCAAACTGTGCATGCTTTGACGAATTCCTTGTCCTCAAGATCTGCAGGTAAGTTTAAAAGTCTGGTTATCCTTTGACCTTACGCATGATCTCTCATATATTTTTCATTATGATACTACGACATGCTTAGTATTTTCCAGCATTTGAACTACGAAGCGAGACTTTAAACGGCTTAAAAGGTTCTATATTGGGCCCACTACTATTCTAGCTTTATGTAAATGATCTTGTGAATTCTGTTCCTCAGCTACAGGTTAATATGTTTTCAGATGATACTTACCTGTTTTTCTCACATGATAGCATCGTTGACCTGTTCTCCATTATGAGTGAGCAACTGCAATGCTTAGAACAATGGTTTCATGCAAACAGCCTGTCCTTGAATATTAAACAGACTAAATATATCATATTTGCAAGAGACAAGGAGCTTGATAGCTTGCCATTTGCATTAACGAATCTAGCATTAAGTGGAACTTCTATTAAACGTGTTTATCATACAAAATTTTTAGGTATGATGAAAGCTTATCCTGGAGAAGCCATATCAGGCTGATTGAGTCTAAGGTATCAAAAAATATCGGGATGATAGCCAAGGCGAGAAACCGTTGGACTACTGAAGCTGCCAGAAATCTGTATTTTGCGTTTGTTCATCCATATCTTTCATTTGGGAATGTGGCCTTGGCAAGCACTAATAAAAGTAAACAATCTAAGTTACATAGACTGCAAAAACGAGCAGTTAGAATTTATCGCGTGCTGATAGAACTGCTCAGTCGAGATTTATGATGATCTCTCATAAAATATTAAATGTGTATGAGTTAAATATTCTACAAACCCTTACTTTTATTTATAAGCATTAGCAGAATCTGCTGCCAGCAGTCTTTGCGTCTTATTTTCGGTCAGTTAATCATCGTTGTAATAGCCGCTTTTCAAAGTTCGGCTACAAGGCAACCTCTGCCACTGGTTAGCGAAAGTTTGGCATCTCGATTACAGGCCCTAATCATACAACAGGATAAATTGTGCTGCTGCCGAAGAAAGTCAAATCCTGATCAGGTTCAAGAATGAGATAAAGAAGTTTCTTCTTCATTCAACAAATGTTACACCTCATTGGTGATAACTGAGCTTTGCAGCTCACTGAGTTTATACATATCTTTAGCTTTAAATTGCCGTAAGTGACTTATGGAAGTATTAACTTTTTCTTATTTTATGTTTCTGCAGATACAGGATAGACTCGTCGGGTTGGATGTATGTACATCTAATACCTAGTTACCCGCCAAACCCGTTTTCAGCGTTGCCTTGCGCTACCTTATGGTGCTCCATGAAAAAGCCGACGGCTTTCTCAGAGAACCATGCCATCTGAACATGAAGATCTGGACTAAAAGCAACTACTCATGATGTATTTCTTGTTATGAGTTTCGTTTTGCATGATGTATTTTCTGTTACGAGCTGCGTCCTGTTTAATTGTTAAATATGGCGAATACATGTGAAAGGAGAAAGAAAGAAGCGCGGCGCTGTAACGGCGCTGTAACGGTGTAACACGCTGTAACGGCGCTGTGGAAAACTTTCATTCTTAATTGTTGATTTTTAACTTTCAAGCAGAAGCTCACTCCGTGCAGTTTTCTTCAACTTAATAAAGGCTGCTATATGTAAGGAATAGTGCGTTCAAACACTTACTAATACTTGCATCAAGGTTCCCCTTGGTAATACTCTTTTTAAAGCTGTGTGCAAAAGATTTGGATCACCGCCAACGCTCCTGCCGTGATACAACGCCACAAGATCCAACAGTTGCTTTGCTGTTGTTGCGAGTAATTCAAAGCTGGTAGCCATACCGATATTCATAGTAGAAGGATATGCTTCCATGAAGGCTGACACATCGCCGAATCTTTTAGAGATAAATGGATTGGTTGATAAGTCATCGTGGTATATCTTGACATTATTGCTTGATTTTGTAACTAAGTGCACGACGCGCCTCAGTTCTTGTTTGGATCTTCTTCTGTCGCGCCAAAATCGCACTTAGTGACTGGCCGCATGAGTAGCCTTCTGTTTTATCATTGAGATTTGTCTGTATCTTCTGATCCTTTGCTTTCGGAATCTTGACAGTGAACTAAGGACACTTTAGTGAGAAACTTATTTGCCTAAAAATCCTGAGCCTTTATTACTAGTATCCCAGGTATTTGCGAGAGTCCTTTTTTCAGCGGTTAGCTACACCATAGCGATGTTTCTAGGGTGGAGAAGTTCCTTTCATATTCCAGTTTCCAATTTTCAGCCGTAGCTTTAGTGAATAACTTTTTTAGCACTAGTAGCGCGGTCGTGCCTCTCTTGATAAATGTGATTAAGGACAATCTTTGTGCCAGCAAATATACGGAGCTGTTGCAGCATCAATTCAGCACTACATTGACAAGCACCTATCCTGGAGTTTTGTTGTTTTATGGTTACCATTCGAATATTCTACCCAGGGCTGATGTGGCAGCCATGGTGACTATCCCATGACACCGCTCAGTGCAAGGCGATACCGTGTCTTACAAAATGGTGTGATCACAAGGTGCTGGAGGAAGGGTCAAATTATCTTACCCAGGGACTGAGAAATTTAACTGCCTACAATGCAACTACTGCTAGCAGCGTCGATCACTTTGATGTTGTTGCTGTTGGTGCTGAAGAGCAAGGAGTTTACCCGAATGCGCAGTCCATCGATCGCCGGTGACAGCAAATGAGGCCAGTCGTCAGATGTTGGCTGAGCCTCTCAAGGATCTCGATACCGTGCCCTCCAAGGAAGGCTCGGAAAACTGACCTCAAAGGGAGACGCGGAAACTGTCATCGCACTGTCCCCTGTTAACAGGAGACACTCTTCGTGAAGACCTTCCAAGCAGACGGCGAAGTCGTAAAGTTGCTGGTTAGGTCTTCTTAGGAGATTCGCCAAACAGGGTAGCCACAAAAATTTCTCACATACCCTGCTTGGTCACAGACCGACGCGTGGAGGCTCTCCTAGGTGGTCGGCGAGCATTTTGATATTCGGCGCTACAGTACCGACAAGCGCACAGCGTTGCCACTGGTGACAGCGCATGCGTTGCCCTGCTAGCTCCCGTATCCTCAGCTGATGTCGAACACGCTTTTAGCGCTTACTACAAGCTCCCGTACCCTCAGCTGATGTTGAGCATGCTTTTAGCGCTTACTATAAGCTCCCGTATCCTCAGCTGATGTCGAGCACGCTTTTAGCGCTTACTACAAGCTCCCGTATCCTCAGCTGATGTCGAGCACGCTTTTAGCGCTTACTACAAGCTCCCGTATCCTCAGCTGATGTCGAACATGCTTTTAGCGCATACTATAAGCTCCCGTATCCTCAGCTGATGTCGAGCATGCTTTTAGCGCTTGCAAGCTTCGCTGTCCAAGCAGACTTGCTCTATCTGACAATTCCGTTCCATAACTCCACTCCGCTGCATTGAATCGTGATCTTGCCTGTCGATTTGAAGGCTGCTAAGATGTATTCAGTAGTGTTACGGTTACGAGGGAGACCTATATTTGTTGAAAAATAGTCTTTTTTTTAACTCTTTAAAATCCGCCAATATCGGATTTTTTTGCTGAATTAACTGACCTATAACTGAGAAGCTAGCGCTATTTCATAATTACATGAGTATCGCATGCACGGATTCTCAGGGGAGGGGTTTTGGAATTTTCGGGAATTTTGGGGAGATTTCCGAGTTCGAAAAGGGGAATTCCCGGTGCCCTTGCTCTAGACATAATAGCCGCTGCGAGCGAATAAAATTTCGAATATAAGCGCAACCAAATTGCAGATTATATTAGGTTATCATGGCGCATATCAGTGAAGAACTTCCTCGACCAAGACACTGCAGTCAAGAATGATAATTTTTTTAAGCCTAAACGGAACGCAAAAAAACAAATAAGCGCAGAAATGGGTTACACGGTTAGAGAAACTGATCGGATTTTCACATTGTACTAGAAAACCCGATTGTTTCGTATCTGAAAGCGTTGTCTTTGAAATTATGATGACTATAAGTTAGCAATAATAATGGGTGACTTTAGAATAAATTGACTTAATTATGACACATCATTCGAAACTCCTGACTTATCGATATAGTAAGTGCTCTCACTCCGGTGACCCGGGTTCGGTTCCCATGCACGTCACTGATGAGCCCCACATATGGCGAAGAGAGCCTGGCGCTGGGGGACGGCGAAACTGGTGAATTTCATAATTTGGCTAAATTCAAATGTATGCGCTCATCTACTATGAGTCTAGCTTATGATATTTGGTGCTTTTAGTCACACAACTCTACAGTAACGAAACCATAATTCTCGACTTGCTACTTAGCAAGTCATTATGTCGCGCAGTTCTCACCGATTAACTCACCAGCTCTCGTGGTCTAGTGGTAAGTGCTCTGCTTTCCACTCCAGCGACCCGGGTTCGGTTCCCATGCAAGTCACTGATGAGCCCCACATAAGGCGAAACGCGTCTGGCGTTAGGGTAATGAAGGAATCGGTGAATTTCTTAACTTGGCAAATTTCAGAATATATGAGCTCGTGTGATATGAGCCTCACTGTACGGTGTTCGGTGCTCTAGGAAACACTAAGCTTTACATTAATGTAGATGTCTCTGAACTTGTTAGTTAGCATATCTTAATGTCGTACAGTTCTTACCAGTTCTCTCAGCTCTCGTGGTCTAGAGGTAAGTGCTCTGCTTTCCACTCCGGCGACCCGGGTTCAGTTCCCATGCACGTCACTGATGAACCCACATAGGGCGCAACGCGACTGACGTTGGGGGAATAGAGGAACTGGTGAATTTCTTAACTTGGCTGATGTCAAAGGGCTTTGTTAATCAATGGCTGAGAATTAAGAGTCACTGTTTCTTGCGTTCCTACAACGTCAGACATGTTTTGCTCTGTCATCAGGAAAGAACAAAATCCTGTGCAGTATCTGCAAGTGTCGCTTATGTAAATTTGGTTGTGGCTTAGAGCACTGAATACCTGCACGACTTAGGGCGAAACGCGTCTGGCGTTTGGGTAATGAAGGAATTGGTGAATTTCTTAACTTGGCTGATGTCAAAATATATGCTCGTGTGATATGAACCTCACTGCGCCGTATTCAGTGCCTTAAACCACACCAAACTTTACTATTACTGCTAATACTACTACTGCTACTACTATAAAGTTTCCTATGGCACTCATAGCGACCATAAAAAAATTACTCAACGGTTGATGTCCTTCTGATTACAACCTTGACACAGCAACAGCGGCAAGCTAATATTACTTCTACAGCAATAGCTGCAAAGCCAGATGCAAAAGCTTACGTAAAACTCATGTGATTGAAAAATGTCAATGCTTATTTTCCGATCTATTTGGCTGTGCTAGTGTAAGTTGCCACCCGTAAAACCAGCTAATGAAACCGCCAGTATCAGCAGCAAAACCAGTCACAACCAGTGTAATTTAGCAATTTCCATCTGCTAGAACCAGTATGAGCGCCGTAGCAAGGTAAAACCGGTCTAGCCGGTTAGTAAAGTAACATGAATTATACTTAATAATTAATTAATTAATTATTAAATATAATTACTTAAATAATTAAAAATATTAGCAACATAAGACACGGGTAACCTAAGGACACTGGTACCGCAATGCAATCTAGACGCTTTACGTTCATCAAATGTCATTTCTTACTCATGCCCCTAAAAATGATAAGCATACGAATCGATTGTTTACGTTGCAAACAACGCCCTACTACTACTATTCATAATTATTCATTAATAATTATAATTATTCATTAGTAATTATAATTATTCATTAATAATTATAACTATTCGTTAATGATTTATAGTTATTAGTATTAAGGGGATGCATGTCAAATGTTACGAGTGCTGCACTTCAAGTCTGCGCAATAAGTGATAACTCATCAAGCGTTATAGCTTTCACATAACCGCGTTATTGAAACCTAACTTTTGATGTGAGCCTTTACTATAAAATGAACAAATCATTAAGCTTTCAAGTTATTTTAAACCGATATCAAAAACTGAAATTACCCATAAATACCAATTACGAACTACGAGCAATAAATTAAATTATAAGTATTATTCTAGAATAAAATATAAAGAGCTATGTTAGTTTGAATAGTTTTAGATGGAATGAATGAATGAATAACTATGCTCACTTATAGGAAAGCTCAATTGAAACTTTGAAAAGACTGTTGATAGTGCGGCCATGCCATCAACCCACCCCACCGCACCCACTTCAGACCGATTGGGGTACCGACGCCACCCGATTGGGGCAATGTCATGATCATAGTCGTGTACATGAAAGACCTACAATGATCCATTTCACAAAAATGTCTTCCCTCTAGCATTTCCTCTGAAGCTTTTGAAAATGCGGGGTAAAAATTCTACAATTTCAAAATTCAGAACACAACTTAATGGTCGATCATAATGGATAAATCATAAATCAACTGAAACTGTAACAATCTCGTGCAACTGTTCACTTGAGAGCTCATGTTTTCGTGAGGTGGTGCACTCGAGGTCTCCAGAGGTTTAGACATCTTAATGGGACTCCAAGCAGTTTCTTGGCCAGTTAAGACTCCAACCATAGGTCTCTGACGAGTCCCTTGGCCGGGACGAAACGTATGTAAGACTAGCCATTTGAATAAAACATAACTATGAAAAAAACAAAACAAATATTCGTGTTCGTGAGCAAAATGTAACGTATGTCCAAAAAATGCATGATGAGATTGCTTAACGGTCAGTTAATCAGTCTGACTGTTTGACAACGGTCAAAAAGTCAAAGTTTTGATTGAAACTTGATTAAAAGGCATCCAAAATAATTACTTCCACAAGAATCGACTTCTTGGAAGTAGCAATCTCATCGTGTATGCAATAACGTTGGATACATTATTAATTATTCATAAATAATTTATAATTAGTCATTAATAATTTATAATTATTAGTATTAAGGGGACGCATGTGAAATGAATATGTCAAACAAATAGCCCCAAATTTGCGAAGAATAATTTTATGACCACTAGCCTAGCGAAAGACTTTGCCAGAGCTATGAAAATACGAAAAACCAATTTTTAGAAAAGTATTTTCCGAAAATTCAGTTGCCATCTAATCGAAATTAAGGCAATTAGCACTCACCAGCGCCAATGGTTGATTGTACAACTTCCATGCTAAGAAATGTTGCGTATTGGAAATAGGTGTAAAATTTCACTGAAATATTAGTCTTTTGAGCATTTGACGCCACTTAGTGACAATCCTTAACAAGATGACTGCCTTCTCGAGTGATGCGTGCTATTCCTGCAACAATATGTCAAGCATGTAACAATATGACGACACCAACAACTAATTACGTAATTAACAATTAAACATGGTAGCTAAAGTAGCTATCAGAAATTCAGTAAACCTAAAATCGAGAAAGTTTTTGGGAGATAGATGGGCAAATTGTACAAGGTATCGAATTCTTAATAGGTTTACGTTTAAAATTTCCATGCGCCTGCAAGTCGATTAGAATGTTATATCGCGTGACAAAATCCCCTTGCCGGATTTTGAGGCGAAGGAACTTAGCACCACGTGACTTCTAGCGCTAAAAAAAGGAACGGCCGTCGCGTTACCGTGTCTGTACCCGCATTAGATGCGTGGAGAACTGTCCATCTTGTTTATCAAAGTGTTTGCGGTTCTTTCGCTTTCCGTTGATACTTGCTGCACTGCCTCGTGTACCCATGAAGTACCACTACGTTCACCTCATGACGCCTTTTACGTGGTCTGCTGATTTCTGCTTCAACTTCACTTGTGGTGAGATTTTTAACAGGCCAAGGGAACTGCAAACGCACGACACACGACACTGCAAACGTAACCGAATAATAATATATAACATATTCGACTTATAAGCTACATTTCACTGTCGAGTTGTTGATCGCGGATGATGCCTTTACCATCTGGTATCCACGCAGAATATAGCAAAACAACTATTGCAAGAATGTGCCAGCTATACTTTAAGTACACGATGTAATCGCTGCATATCATGTGACGATTAGGTGCCCGCGCCAAACAAAATTGATAAACTAATACACAATTTGTTGATTGCACTAGTAAAAGATAAGATACATCACTTGAGTACAGCGTAAACATGTTCGTTAGCTGTTCATGAGCTGACTGTCACGTCATCATTGGCCCTTACCGCGAATGGCTCATGCGAACGCCGCGGCATTAACTTCCCTGCCAAGTTGTCAGGATCGTGTAAAACAACCCACTATCGCACGCACAACGCACGACGCAACGTCAAGGCGAAAGGCGAAAAAGCCCCCCCCCCCCCCCCCGTGATCTACCTAGACCCGTACGACGGCCTAAACGTCGTAGACAAACTTTGAATATCAGTACCAAAATCGCAATTCAAGCACAATATGCAAACTCTTGTTACTGCCAAGCATTATTGAAAAATTTGACAACAGCATTTAAATACATAACGCTCTATGAAAGGATATGTGAATCGTGTTAACCAATCAAACGTGCTTGACATTTTCCTTTTGCTAACAGTATGGCAAAAGCTGTTGTGAAAATTTTGTTTATCGCACGATTTTTTCAAAGACGGAACATGCGTTACGCCCTGTACGTTTTTTCAGCTAGGATGCCGAAACTAAAATGGCGGAAAGGTTGACGAAACCGCGCTTCGAAAGAGTGCATGAAAAGAGACTCGTTACATTTGACGCTTCCTTGTGTGATCAAGGACATAGGAGTGAGCACGGGATCTCCCCTCGGCCTGTCGATAGCACATACCACTATGTGACAAGTGGAGGAGAAGCTACATACAGGACGGCAAACTTCTTGGATTTTACAAATGCTTTGTCGATGACAACTTAACAACACTGCGGTCAAACATCCTTACTGTGCCTACCAGTTTTCATTCGTCACTGTCCTTTACAGAAGAAGTGGAAAAAAGAACAACGGTATCTCATCCTGTGGCGTGCGGATAAACACAGCGAGTCTGAAGATGCTTCAAGAAAGGACTGAAACGTTACAAAAATTACTAACACCCTTCTCTACCTGAAACTCTACTCTTTATCAATTTCAAGCACTTCCATGACATTTACAGCTGACGACAAGCTAGAAGCAGTCGACAAGATGGAGTCAAGTTTTTTGGCAGACACATCTTCACGACCATGCTCCGTGATTTTCGGCTGCACTTTGTATGAACCCATTCCCGCAGCAGCTTCAGCTTCTGCCTGAGTATACGGGGTCTCTTTCAAGAGCCTTAATCTGTGCGAAAGACGTCAAGAACCAATATTAGCTTCAACATTTTAGAAGCAAAACAAGAGCATCAACATGATTTACGAACGAGCTAAATATTAGCGTTTCCTACACAACGCCACATACAAATCAAGTAGCCAACATTCAGACACCAAAAGTAGCTCAGACACAGACAGGAAATAGCTAACATACAGACAGCAAGTCGCTAACATGCAGACAGCAAGTAGCTAAGATACACACGCCAAGAAGGTAACATTCAGACTGCAAGTAGTTAACATAACGGCGAGTAACTAACACCGAGAATAGAAGCATCCGATATACAAAGCAACAACATTAATATTTCTCACAACACAGACACAAACAGCTCAATTACAAGGTAAAAACAAGCATGCCATTGAGTAAAGACGCATATTTGCACATTTTATTTTACATTACACTTAGCTATTAGCACACTCTTAACACAAAGGAAAGGCTGTATACTGCATGGAATATGACAAATAGCAAAATTTAGATCACTCTATAATACGAAAGTCAGTACAAAATAACATTGGCCTGAATCAACATTCATAGAGTTTTGTTACTAAAAGCATGATGCAAAGCATGTGCAAAAGCTGAGCTATTACATAAATGCAGCCTAAAGTTGAATACAAAATCAAATAATTGCCTTATACATACAAAATAAACAAGGAACTTTGGGATCCCTCAAGGCACCCAAAGATGATCTCAAAGCTATATGAGTGACTACATAGGAAGTAGTGAGACCTTTTGTAAGCCTCAGACCTAACTTAGGCTTCTATATTGAAGATATAAAACCCTGCATAAGAAGCACTTTAAGCTAAAATCACATATAATGACAAATCAGTGCCTTAAGCAAATACCAAAAATATCTAATGACCTCTTTTTGTGGTTCTTGGTTCTCTCATGGTCCTTGAGAATCTTTTCACTCATGAAGTACCGCCTAAAATAAAAGAGCACACTGAAAATGCAAATGCTGCACTGACAAGGGATACATTAACAGCTATCACAGGGGAGAAATATTTCCTTGGATGCCATTTAAATGTCTATAAACATGACAACCGGCAAACTGGTGGTAAAAAGGGTATGCCTATAAAAATCAAGCCAACTGAGAAACAACCAAAACCCTAAAGGAATACCTGAAACTATTCATGAACCCACAAAAGAGAAAAAACAAACGGCACAATGGCTTTACACCTTATTCATCTCCTAAACAAGGATAAAGAGCCAGATTGATAAATGCGTCATCTTCATTACTAGTAGATAGCGTGGCAGCTTCTGACCTAAACCTCATGCAAGTCCATACTACCAAGATGTCGTTCACATCAGGGGCATTTCAGGCTGTAAACTGTGTTGTAAACACATCAGCAAACTTACGCACAAAATATGCAGTAAAATTGTCCTCCACCAGGGAGATCCGCATCTAGCTTCTGATGTAACAAGACGTCTGCTTTTTTAGGTACAAGGTCATCATGAATTTGGTCAAGATCTTTGGTACGCTTGCGAGTTCTGTGTTTCCTTTTAAAATCTTTTATGTTTTTGTGAGATCTCTTTCTAGCTTGTGGCTTCCCCATGCTTACCTCCACTTAATGAGTTCTATAATGAACATTAGCATCTAATAAATAGCTTTCTTTAGCAATAACACATGCAAAGGTTTGAAACCGAACAGTATCAAAATATTTAAGGCTGACACTTAAAGAGGGTACACATAAAAATTTTCACATTTCAAGGTGAAGGAAAAATCTGATTTATTGTAATCATTAATATTACAATCATAATAAAACGAGCATTACAGTGTCTATCACATACATAGCATGCATAGCTTATGGATAACATTTCAATGCAATGATAGGAAGATCAGCAATCAGACTACTTGGTATAACAGACATTAGAATTATGTAATAATGCTAGCCGGTAGGCCATAATCAAAACCCCTTTCTATAGCTGGAATTCGAATTCAGATGTATGACCAGATAAAGCCTATGCAGCTTGATTTCACCACATTCTCAGCATATTCACACAAAAATGTACATAAGATTCTCTAAGCAATTTGTTTTCCCTTTCAAGTCTGACGTGCAGTATCATGCCAGATAAGCATAAAAATCTAGCACTTAACGCACTTTGCCGCTTGCGACACCGAGATTAATGCCTTCTATGCAAAAAAGATCTCAGACCATAAAGAATTGAAATACACGTACAGTATCATAAAATATTTTATACAAATGATGAAAAGCGGCTATACTCTATTGCCCTAACTAAGGCAGTTTCAAATTGCTTGCATAGCGAGAATTCCGAGAGGAAATAATCTAACTACAAAAACCATGCAATCAGCGCGCATAACAATATCATTGAGATCTTTAGGAAGTAAAAAAGGCACGCAGTCTTATGCATAGCAGGCTTATACATCAGAAAATATTCTTTAATACCCATGTGTCGTAAAACTAGCAGCCAATGCCACGAGGCTCAGGCCAAACATGACTTCACGGGCGAAGCGACGACCATCATTGCTTTTCAGGAGGACGGGCACCTGTGGTAAATAGCGATGCGAGCAGATTACCGATTTGCTTTTTGGAACAGCAACAACAACAGCAACAGTGTCTTTTCCCTCAAGTGCGTACAAAAAATTTGCAGAGAAGTTGTGAAAATACGACACACAGTGGGAATAGGAGCCCTTTTAGCAAAGCTAGTCAGAGTTGAAGAGCCCCCTTGATACTTGTTGAGAGAAGTATGCGTGCGTAATCTAATTCTAATAATAACTAAAAACGTTAAACACAGCATCGTTCAACAGCTTCTGTCATGGTTCATGACCAATGGTTTATTTATGGTATTTGGCTTGCTACTAACCTGAAACAAACCACATAGTTAAAAGAAAGCTAAGATATGGATATATATATATATATAATATGGAAGGAAGTTTGACAATAGGCCAGAATCAGCTGAGGCACAATAGTTGAATCGCAATTTGGAGAGACTTAGTTCGTGTTCTGTAGCAAGTGTGTAACTTTAATAGCACCTGTAATTAAAGGCTGCTTAAAATTCTAGGATAATGACAAGTCTTTACTAAGCAAGTAAATCTTGAGGACATTGGGAGTTCGCAAAACACTTGGAATATTAGGTAGTTGAAGAAAAAATTTATCCCGCATGTAAAGCTCACTAGTGTCTGGCACACTGTAGCTTTGACGCACTTTAAGGGATTCCACAAACACGGTCCTTAAGATTCTGTAACTGCTTTTGCCAATCCACGTCTCTCTACATATCGAAATTTTGAAATTCGCCTTCCATATCGGTAGTCAACTAGGCTAAAGTAAGGAGCAAAACATGAAGTCTGAATAATGTTTACGTGGTATTTTCTGATTGCAGTGCAGTGGAGTGGAGTGGAGTGGAGTGCAGTGAAGTGCATTGTAGTGGATTAGAGTGGTGTGGAGTGGAGTGGAGTGGACTGGGCTGCTGCGGAGTGGCATGTAGTGCAGTCGAGTATAGTGGAATGGAGTGGGGTGAAGTGGGTTACACTGGCGGGGAGTGGTTTGGAATGGAGTGGATTTGAGTGGACTGGAGTGGAGTGCGCTGGAGTGGAGTGGAGTTGAGTGGAGTGGAGTGGAGTGGTGTGGATTTGACTGAAGTAGACTAGAGTGGAGTGGACTGGAGTGGACTGGAATGGAGTGCACTGGAATGAAGTGCCGTCGAGTGTAGTGGAATAGAGCGGAGAGGAGTGGATTGGAGTCAAGTCGAATGTAGTGCAGTCAAGTGTGGACTGGACTGGACTGGAGTTGGGTGGAGTGGAGTGGATTGGAGTACACTGAACTGCAGCGGAGGCCCCTCAATGGAGAAGAATTTGATAAGTGCGGTGGTTATGTACAGTGACATTTTTTGAAGTGCTGCCCTGTGGTTAGGGTTTTGCGGTGACTTGTATTATTTCGTAACACTTGTCTTGGCAAACGCCATTCTGTATTTACAAACTGTGACAGCTCGACTGAGCACTTTCATTTCATGCGATTCTAATTCGTGTGTCTCTAAAAAAGCATTCTAGATTATGTATTGTGCAATGGAAATAACAATACTATCCGAGCATGGAATAAGTATGTCAAAGGGGAATTAATAGGACCAATAAGGTAGGACCAATATTTTCCGTTTGGATGTGATTACGTGTTTACAATCAGAAGTTGCATCTTACTATTTTCTATTTTAAGTTACCTCTAATTCAAAAGTATGTACCTTTCATTCTGAATTGAACGAAGTGTACTGTTGATCGATATTGTAAGTTTGATTTATTTTGTTTGCACTATAAATCGGACACTCTTTAACACCTTTATCTATGGTCGTGGTCAATTCGCGTCAGAAAGACTTGTGCCTTACCGAGACGGACATTGTCCATCGAAAAAGATTAGACATTTGAACGTTATTCCTGATGCCCGCTTGAAATGGCATGGTTTAGTACGAAGCGTGACAAAGCGATGGGAGAGTAGGTTGGTTTATATGCCAATATACCAAATGCACGTCAGTACATGTTGCTTTATTTTTTACAACATTACTTAGCTGTGAGGTGTCAGATCATTGCTTCACGAAAAAATACTTCGCGAGAAGTTCGCCCACGGAATAACTTGTCACATTGAAAACCAATTAAACCATTCCAATATTACCAATTAAAATAGAAAGCCTTTGTTACAGCATTATAAATGTCTTTTATATGCAACATGGGTCGCACTTATCATAGCAAAAGCGGTAGCCCGATATAGGCTTTGCATAAGTCAGCGATACGACCCCCTTAGAATTTGTAGTTCCCTAATCAATCTTCTTAAATTTTATATTGAAATGTTTTCAATGGAACTGGGCAAAGTTTTTTATTTGAAAGGCAGTGCGAGCGAATTTCTGATAGAAATTTGTCAGTTAATGAAAAATATTTTGGGCTCACGTCCATTTTTAGTGCATAACACTTACAACAAGAGACTTGGCTACGACTATGCTTGAATTTTTATTATATGCACACTAACGTCGCAAGCTCCTACAGATGAACGGTTTAAGAGACACGCCATCTTATATAACAAAGTTCCAGTTGAGACGGTCTGGGCACATCCAAGAATCGCAATTCAGCATTGCAATTCTTAATTCAGCAGCGAAACTCTCCTTTCACAGGAGCCAGTTGTAAGCAGCAACACAAGTAGGTTGCAGTTTACTGCCTATAAAATTATAGTAAAAGTCATGTGACTATTGAGCCTCGCATGATGCGCGCCAATTAAACAACTGTTAAAGTTTAATGTGATGAGCATCACAAAACTGAAACCAGCAATAAGACAGGCCAGAACTTCGCACGTATACGTTCGACTTCACGCAAACTTGCAGGAACGAAACCCGATACAGCACCTATTGATACCCAAGCAGGTTTAAAAAAAAAAAGAAACTAGATTCCTGTGAATTGAAGTCGTAGCGTTTGTGATGCACTGTGGGGGGGTAAATTAAACAAAATTTTGCTTAAAACTCTTCTAGTAAAGGTCTAGAAATTTCCCCCGGTGAGATTTGCAGTCTGTTCTGTCTTTCCATGAATTTCTGGTGGAGGTCACGAGCGTTCTTTAAGTCATGTGATACCGGCATTATAATAAGACCGGAGGTGGAGGTTAGCTGTGGCCTTTCCGATCGAAGAATTTAGCTTTGTGGTTCGTCCGTGGTCGGCATACGATCGCGATTGCTGCAGTTTTCGATCGATTTCAAAGATGCGATGAAAAAGCTAGTTAAGCATTTATCAAAATGGGTGAGTTGTAAAGGTGCCTATATTTGTTCAAAGGTTGCTGATATTGGTCTAAGTATTAAAGTAATTGATGTTCATGTCTGGCGGGTTACCTTGCCAAGACATGTCTAAAGCTACGTAGCGCCTATACGGTTCTTGCCCAGAGTTAAGTAACGTACGTTTGTCGACACAAATTGGGTTCCATACGGTTTTCTTACAGCAACACCGTTAACCTTTCCTGCAATCTTTACTGTCGTTCTGTTCTGTTCTGTTCTGTCCTTAACCTTACAGTCACCCTAACCCTGACCTCAATCGAGAATCCTTGTTCTAATCAATGACCCTACTCTTATACCGTAATTATTATCAATTCCCTAACTAGTATTTTAACTCTAACTCTTACCCTAACTCTTATTCTATGTGAACCCCTAAAGTCCGGATACATGCATTGCTGCAACTTTCTCCCTCGGCAAGCATTTTGTACGAAACTGCATAAAACTCTCATCTTGCTACTAGGCTTTCACAATACTTGCTAGACATCTCTTGGTGTCATGGATCGGCCATGAGGAAGAAGGGAAGCAGGGGGGACAAAAGGAAGTAGAAATTAAAATCCCGCCAACCTTGCTGTACGGTGACAATAAACTCCGATGACTTCCTCCTATCTGCTATTGGAGTGTCAGTAGATTATACTATTTGAACAATTCCTCTTCAAAATATTAAAATATGCCTTGTAAATGGCATTAAGGTTGGTAGATTAAGTGAACACAGTGCAGAAAAAATTCATAGTGGTCCCCATAATCATTCATTTAGAGTTTTCGTTAGAGTCTCGCAAACCTTCTGTTGCTGGTCTCTCGGCATGACCAGGGATTATATCGTGAATTCGTAGTAGTCTCTATAACCATTCTTTTCGGGTTGTCTTTAGAGTCTCGCAAACAATCTGTCGTTGGTTTCTCGACACTGGTGCCTAAATGCTTTTTAGGGTCGTATCAAAAGTGCCACACATTGTATAACGTTAAGGAAGCACCTCTGCCTCCTACTCATCATAAGCGTCTAAACTGTTTGATAGTTTGAGTCAAAGTCAAAGAAAGAAGTCAAATTTACTAGAATTAAGTAGTTCTCATCCGCGGCACTTCAGCCATGCGCCGGTACGACAGCATTCGCACTTGCCCAGGACGCAGGTCAAGTGCATGACGGTACACTACAGTTGGCTTATGAGTGATATTCTGGCAAGGCGTTGCATTGACCTAGACAGCGATAGAATAAAAAGACTAAGTAGACCTGTCGAAACGTATTGCCGCGGGGTAGAATTGAACCCAATGGCCCTAAAGACATTGCCCCGGGTCTGTTTATTTCAAATAAAGTTGCAGGCGAAGGCCCATCAATATAAACTTGAAACTTGTACACATGTGCGATGGATCATCGCAAATATGCGAGCGAAGAATGCTTGTGGATTTATAATTTTTTGCAATCCTACCTATCTCAAGGATTCTAAGTTTATAATTTTAGTCTCAGTCTTCCGAGGCCAAGTTTGTCATTTCAACAAATCGCGCTATTGCCTGACACTATTAAATATAAATTTTATTTGATCACGAGTGCCTCATAGCGCACAGTCTCTCTCCCGTCACGTCAGCACCGACCATTGAATTCGATCAATTAGTGAAGTTCGAATATGTTGAACAAGACTACCAGGCGAAATTCAATTATGTGCGCTCGATTCATGGAAAGCATGTGGTGCGCAATTCGGTGACTTTTGATCATACCCACTTTATGATAATGTAACTTGCTTCTGTGCGTGTCAAACGTATCGCGCAACCAGCCTCTTAACTCAGGCATCGAGAACCTTCCACAAATGCAACTTACTTCCCATTCCAATGCAAATCACTAATAGGCGCCATGTGGGTTGGGACATGTTAGGAGTTTTTAGGAAATTCGGGCGAATATTAAATTTCTGTATTTCAATATTTCGCAGTAATCTTTAATTCATCTCTGGCTAGATAAATGACGCACACCAAATATTTACATCTTTTCATGGACCACGCATTTGCCTTCAACTTTCAACGAATAATGGCATCCTCATAGACGAATTTTATTTTAGGTTGAGTTCGTTGCAAGGTTACTTGTGCCACTGCAATGCTTGAGTGCCCGCGTCAAAGAGGAGGCAACAAAAAATGAGTGGAAATCTTAGGGGATAGGACGTGCTGTTTGCCATGTCGCAAAGTAAGTTTCGTTTAGCATTTGTAAGTGACTTAGTTAAAAATATTTGATTTGTAATGCCATTTCAGAGAACGTTTGAATACGAAATTCTCCTATTTTGTCGTGAGGTTTCAATTTTTTTCTTCCGTATTTCTTTCAGCATTGCCGGTTGTGTATTTGCTCGATTCCGCTGAGGAGAATGACGAACAAATCAGAGGTATGTAGCCCCAAGTCATTACTATGAAGTGTTTGAATATTAAAGCCTCCGTAAAATGACCTTGGAAAGATTAAGTCGCCTTATAAAGTCGCGTTTATTCATCATAGTTAGCAATGGAAGTTGTGTCATGTCTTCACTGGCTGGATATAAAATCGAAATATCTGTTTCGGATTTGGGATGGCGGATTCAGTGTGGTAGTTGTAAAAATATTTGCTGTCCAATAAGCTGATTCTAAGCTCACCTGAACAACGAGAGCAGCAGCTACTGAGCCATGTCTGGTCAAGGAATAGCAAGTTTTAATCGATCGGTTTCTTTAACTGAAACGTGCCTTTCCTTTGCCTCAACTAGCTTTATCATGGACCAAAACCATCCGAATAAGTCGTTCTATTATAGCAGCATATTTTTAACGCAACATGCAATTTTTAAAATAAACTTCACGTGGCCGATGGGATTATCAGTGCGTTTTAAGTTTTTTTTTATGAACTCGTGGACAGACGCGAATGGGAACGTGATTGATTTTGTTGTTTTATACTCTTTCATAGAAACAGTGCTCAAATTTATTGTTCTAGCTCAGAAAGACCGAGCTCACCACGAACTGAAGAAGTTGCACGAGGAAGACATGGCCAAGTTTACGTACTTCAAAGTGAATGGAGTCTGTGACGTTAGACCAGACAATTTAATGGTGACTTTAGCAGCTGTACCAAGTGCTTATAATGGGACATCCGTTTCGAGCGAGATAGATTCCCTTATAACACGTGATTGGACAAACATTATCTACGTCGAACCCCAGCAGATGTTTGAAAAGGAAAAGTTAGTTATTCTCCAAGGAATCTCTGGATCAGGGAAGTCCGCTTTCTGTCACTCTCTTATCCACGAATGGCGCGCAGGACGTTTGTGGAAAGATATATATGACTTTATCTTTCTTCTTAAAGTAGATGAACTCATGACGGCGAAGAATGAGGGACCTTTTACTGTTGAACACGCTTTGAAAGTCTTATACCCCGATGTCTTTAGACACATTAAATTCAACGATCTCAGCAAGTTTCGGTACCTAATTATTGTCGACGCTTTGGATCAGTGCGATGTTGAAAATCTTTGCTTGGCTGGAGAATCGCCAACAGTTGAGAATAGTATTAAGGAAGTGATACTAGCAGCCGATAACTTTGATCGACTGATTATGGGAACACCAGGCACATGCCAAAAACTTCAAGAAACCTTACTAACAGGTATTCCCGTGCAACATCTGGAAGTATTAGGGTTTTCTGAGCAGCAGGTCATGGAATATGTGCTAAAGTTCTGCGAGGAAAACATTTACGATGCTGGTGCTTTGTGGCAACTCATTAGAGAGAACAGAAGTATGCTGGCATTCGCACGTCTACCTTTGTTTTCCAACATCATTTGCAACGTGTTGAGTGAAAGAGTATCATTTACAATCAGCACCAAGACAGAGCTATACGTGTGGGCTTATACCGTGTTTCAAACTCGTCATCTCCAAAAATATCGCCCTTTCATCGATGCCAGTTCACCAGAGAAATTGTTCAGCTACGACATTTTGACTGGCGCGATGACAAGGCTGGGTAAGATAGCATACGACAATCTAAGCACCGGGAAAACTTGCTTCGAACCCGACCAGTTTTTTAATACCACCGAAGTGGAGTCGACTCTCGTCACCCCGTTTCTAGTTTATCGTCAGCAGTTTCTTTGGTTAGATCACGAAATTTTCGCTGAACTTTTTGCAGCGGTCTACCTATTTGTAAACCGCACAGAGCTGGATCATGAGACAGTAAACAAGCCGCATCTACGCGGAGCCCTACAAATTCTTTGCGGACTGCTGGGAGCAGCCTCTGAAGATTCGAAGTCCCCAAAAATAGTAAGGGATTTTGTCCATCCCCTATTGCAAAATTTTGAAATTGACTGTACTGCCAAGCATCCCCTCTGTACGGTCAGCAAAGCTTTGTCCGAGACCCGTAAACAGCTTTATTTGAGCTTATGCTTTGAGTTCCAGAATACGCGATTGCTAAACGACGATGAGTTACATTGGAACAACAACGCCGTACTTGTTGCAAATAACCACGTCATCCTCGACCATATCTTGTTCTTTTTAAAACACTACCGGTGCGAAGAAAAGCCAATCGAGAAGCTCATTATCCGACCAGTGGATCGGACGATTTCGTGCACCGAATGCATAAAGTTGTCTGATGGCATTATTCCCAATGCCAAATTAAATATTCTGCATTTGTGTGACATCGAACTTAACTGTGAAATTATGCGTATTCTAGCTTGTGCTCTCGTTTCGATACCAGCCGTTCGATTCGATGCGATTCGCACCGCAAGACTAGAATGTTGGGAAATATTAAACAAATTTGTGCAGGATGCTATCAAATGCAACACACTCCGGCTAGAGACGGTCGGCTTGTGGGACTGCGAATTGAGCAACGAAATGATGAATAAACTCTCGCCCATCATCTGTTCCATACAGACATTTGTTTTCAAGTTGCTTCTCACCACCAGTGTTGGATGTTGGGAAATTTTACATAAAGTTATTAAGCACGCTCTCAATAATGAAACACTTCGGCTCCAGACACTCAGTCTGTGCCAATGCAAATTGAACAAGAAAATGATGAGCAAGCTTTCGCCAATCATCTGTTTCATACCTACTGTTCGGTTCAACGCGATTCGTACCACAAGTTTGAAATGTTGGGACATTTTAGATAAATTTGTTCAGGACGCCCATCAAAGCAAAACACGTCGCCTTGAAAAGCTAGTAGCAATTGGTTGTGATTTCCCTAAAGGTATAGCTGAGAATCTTAGAAGCGTTCATGTGAACGTGGAATGCTAATAGACAGGAATCTATCAGTATTTTGTAAAGATTTTTATTGATATCATGAATCTTTGTTGAACCATTTGCACAGGTCATAGCCCGGACGATGAAAATCTTAATTTTGGTATTCGTGACGCAGGATAAATCAACTCGATCTCAAGTTTTTAAAGGATGTGATTTATTGGCCTTATTGTACGAGTCTCTGGCTTTGATTTATTATTAATAAATTTCTTGAAATTTATTCCAGAATGCAGAAGTTTAGTTTTGAACCATGAATAGCAGATCTACTGTACATACTGCCATGAAATATTTTAACATCAAAGAAAATCCTCACCTTCGGAGAAATTTCGACTCAATGTGTTGCCATCTTCAGGCTTAAAGAAAGATGAGAGGCGGAACGCAATCTAGTTATGAATATGTCTACGAGAATATGTATACTAGTGCCAATGCATACCGCATTCTGCAATTTTTTGACCAAAGATGGCTGAAGATGACAATAGATTTTGTAATAAATATGACGATTGTGAAAAATTTAAATATGAATATTTTCTTCGATGTTAATATATGTATGTCTATATATATATATATATATATATATATACATGTTGACATCAAGGAAAATCCTCATTTTTTGCGAGCTTTCGACAAATTCTATTGTCATCTTCAGGCTATGAAGAAACAAAAATCATATAAGGCACAGAAACACTCGAGGCACACAACAAAACACATTTTATTTGATTTTAACACTTTTCATCGTGACACACAGATGGATGTATATATATAAGTGAGTATGCAGGTGGCCTATTCCTTGACTTTCAAAAAGCTTTCGATACGGTGAGCCTAAAAATTTTAATAGAAAAGGTTGAGATTTATGGTATTCGTGGTGTCTGCCGGAACTGGTTTTTATCATACTGGCATGGACGTAAGCAATTTTCGTCGCTGGGAACCATGAAAATTCCGACCCCAAGGATGTTGACTTTGGTGTGCCTCAGGGGTCAGTTCTAGGTCCCTTACTATTTATAATATATATTAATGATTTTCGGCTTTGCCTTTCTTCGGATGTAGCACATCACTTTGCCGATGACATTATTATTTTAAATCGATCCAAGTCAATTCAACATTTGAAAACAAAAATGTCCCGTGATCTATCTACAGCCTCGGATTGGCTTTCTGCAAATAGCTTGATGTTGAATCCAAGTAAAACTGAATTGCTTTTACTTCGTCCTAAAAGCAAGCGCTGTTACGTAAGGTTAACGTTAAAAATTGAAGCAAAAAAAAAATATATCCCTCCAATATCGTTAAATATCTAGGTGTACTTTTAGATTCAGGACTATCCTGGCGTAGTCACTTTGCTGAATTTTCTAAAAAGCTTTCAAAAGCGAAGGGACTTTTGACTAGAATCAGACACGTTGCTGACTTTCAAACTATTAGATCCCTATACTACTTGTTATTTCATTCTCATATGACATACGGTTGTCTGGCATTGGGGTTAACCAGTAAGAAAGAACGAAAATCGAATATATAAACTACAGCAGCAAGCCATAAAAACAATCACATTTTCTGATCATAAGACGCCAACTTCAGAATTGTTCATGCATTCTGATATATTAAAACTGGAAGACGTAATCACATTAAATTTAAGCTTATTTATCCATGATTGCCATCATATGAGACTTCCAAGTGTATTTGACGATTCTTCCCAAATCTACTCGTATAAGAAAGGAACTCGAACCTTTAATAACAATAACAAGGACTAAAATATACGGTACTAATGACATCAAACATAAGGGCGCTGTCTTATACTTGACATAAATATTTCGAATTCAAAAGCCGTCTATAGGAAGGAAATTTGAACCCTACTTATGGCTGAATATGCGTGATGCGTTCCTTTTTTGTATATTGCACTTGCTTGGACCTGAAACGTGTCCGACCAATTGTTGCTTGAAATTTTCGCATTATGGTGCATCTGAATTTATTACGGTACTGACCAGTTTTGGTGTTTTATGATCAATGTGAGGGAATATTTTATTTCGTTTTGCTTTTGGAGAACCGCGTTTATGTATCAGCCATACTTTCTGCTTTTGACATATTGATATTTGACTATTGTACTCCTATGTTTGCTTATCCTGTTAAAAATTAAAGTGTATGTATGAATCACTCAATTGCGATTCAAATGTGACTCAAATGTTAATGTATTTTTCCACGATGCAGTGAGTTTTTGCCTTTTTGCTTGTAATCTTAAAAGGTGATGGGTGCTATTAACATTTCTCTTCCAAAGTCAGAATTTGCTATAACTGTTTAGTTTGCGTCTACTTTCAATTTACTGCGATTCTCGATTTACAGATTTCTCCAGTGCTTTTGATATTATACTACGTATGTGGTTTGGTGCTTAGTCCGACTGATAGCGGAGATGTTTTACCGATTGTCTTTAGTGACTTGAGTAACCCAGTAAAGAGCGAAATTTGATTACCGAAATGCCTTTCGATTGTCGTACCCCAACTACCTTAAAACCAGCTCTTGAAGTCGCATTTATTTATGAAATGGTGTCGTCACGATGTGATTAGCTCCGGCTACGAGGATGTCTCCATCTCATATAGATGCTCGAATTTTATATTAGAGTATAATTTTGGCAAGGTTTCTTGTTACGGATATATCTTTCAGTTTATTTTTAAGTACTGCAATTTTGACAGGGCATTTATTTGAGAAAATAGACTCTCTCTCTATATATAAATGCAAAGGAGTCGGCGACACTCCCATTAGTACTAAGTATGAACGTCTACTAAAAAACTTCTTAACCAAAACGTTTAACACGTTTGACAAGGGAAACGAGATGAATATAAATACAGAAACAAGTGATGAATTTTTGAAACAAGGCTAAACTTATGCCACTGAATATGCATCGTTTCCTTGAGTTTTCTTTGGAAGTCTTTGGAAGTGGCAGTATGATCTAAACCAGAAAAAATATCAGCCAAACATGATTGTTTACAGTTACTATCCTTAAGGTGTTTCCAAATGTGCGACGGCCTATCCTTTCCTAGATGGTCTCCGATCCTGGTGTTGAAACATCTAGAGGCTTCTCAAATACCGCTAGCATTACAGCCAGCACAAGTAAATTTATAAACAACAACAAATCTAGGGCTATTAGGAAACCTATCCTTGGTGCTGAAGTAATAACCAACCTGACAGGATGTAAAGACCAATTGAACGTGAATACCCTTGCAATATGTCTTAATTATCCGAAGAAACGTTTCATGGGTAAAAGCTGACTTCAATCAACATCCAAATCAGAATCCAACAAAGTGAAGTTTAAAAAAAAACTAAAATCTTTAGCATTGGCTTCCTCTGACTTTTCCGGAGAAGTTATATTAGTATGAAGAAACGATTTAATACATTTGCTTATCAGATGTCCGGGAAACTGGCTTTTAATTAGAAAATGCCGGTAATATTTACTACATCAGTGCGAAAGCCAGACTGAGAGCTTTATAGTAAAACGTGTAGTAACTTGAGAAACTCATCAGAAGGCTGGTGAACATTTTGCTCGAAAACTAGAAGTACAAAATGGTCCACTTTGACTTTCGTCGACCAGTAAATCGAGGGAGGGTAGTTGTCTATTAGCTTCATATTTGACTGTAAACTATATAGTAAGTTATGTTCACGCTGGTTGAGAAACACTTGGTGCTGCATTCTTAAATTTACACAAAAACCAAAATGACAAAAAAAAAAAAAAGATATTAAAAAAATTTTGAGCACGAGAGAGTTCAATTTTGATGGGGCCTATTCGAAGAGATTCCTTAAGCCAAACGTGTTCAATTGTTGCATTAACCTAAGCTAACTTATCCATTCACAGTAAGAGCACGCTATCTTATTTTCAACAGGCAAAAGCTGATTCTTTTAAAGAAGGCACGTCCTCCCTCGAGGTTATAGGTGCATTTCAGACCTGATTGAGGAATCGATGAATGGCGCGAATGGGAACGTGTTTGTTCTTGTAGTTTTTTTTTTACTCCTTGATAGTAACAACGCATTGTTCCACTTCACTGCGTTAGTGCAGGCGCCAAAGAGAAGGCAGCAAAAAAAAAAAAAAAAAAAAAAAGTGGCAGAGAAGGACTTGCTGTTTTGCCATTTCACAAAGTAAGTTTCGTTTAGCATTTGGAAGTGGAGTCGGCTCTCGATACTAGGTTTCTAGTTTATCGCATCTAAGTAGAGCCCAACAAATTCGTTGTGGATTAGGGTGAGTTTCAAAATTCACGATTCTTAAACGACGTTGACATGCATTGGAACAACAATGCCTTTACGTCTTGCAAATCATCCCGTCATCCTCGACCGTGTTCTTTTTAAAACACATCCGGTGCGGAGAAAGTCCAATCGGGGAGCTCCGACCATCCGATCGGACGATGTCTTGTTACCGAATGTATATTGTTATCTGATGGCACTGTTTTTAATTGAAGGTTAGATATTCTGCGTTTGTGCGTTATTTAACTTTGAAGATGATGCGTGTTCTCGCACGGGCTCTCGTTTCGATGCCAACTGTTGTTTTCAACAAGATTCGTACCACACATTCGAAATGTTGGGAAATATTGAGTGTTTTACTAGTATGAGCGTCCTACAGCGCTTTAAGTAACAATTCCCAACATTCCACATCTGTATTACCAATTCTCTCAACACAACATTGGTTATGGAACAGATGATAGGTGAGAGTCCAGTCATTATTTCCTCAATTCAAATTGCATTCGCAAAAGCTGAGCGTGTTGCGGCGTAGTGACTTACTTTGGTGATATTTCCCAACATTCCACATTCGTGGGGCGAATAGCTCTGAACACAAGAGCACATCATATAATCAAGTTGTGCAGTACGCCCACAGAAACGAAACACTCCGGCTGAAGAAGCTCAGTTTGTTCGAGATCGATTTGACTAAGGAAACAACGACGAAACGCTCATCGGTCATCAAGTTGATTCCAACTCTTGTGCTCAACGAGATTAGTACCGTTAGGGTGGAATGTTAGGAACTTTTCCATAAAGTTCACTGGACGCTCTCAGACATCGAATGTTAAGATTCGAGATGTCCGTTTTGGGCGACTGTGGTTTGAACAAAGAAATAATGAACAGACGCCCCCAAGTCATCTGCTCGATACCTACGGTTGTGTTCAGAGCTATTCGTCCCACGAATGTGGAATGCTGGGATATATCACCAAAGTAAGTCACTACGTCGCGACACGCTCGGTTTTTGCAAATGCGATTTGAATTGAGGAAATAATGACTGGACTCTCACCTTTCATCTGTTCGATAACCAATGTTGTGTTGAGAGAATTGGAAATACACGTGTTGAATGTTGGGAAATGTTACTTAAATCTGCGTAGGACACTCACAGAAGTAAAACACGACAACACAAAAACACAACCCACAAAAAGAGACACAAAAAGTAAAACACACTTGAGGAACTTTACTTGTACGAGTTTGATTTGTATAAGGAAATAATGAACAAACTCTAACCAGTCATCTGTTTCTTACCAGCTGTCACTTTCAAGTTGCTTTCTGCCAAGAGTGCGGAATGTTGGGACCTTTCACATAAAGTTGTGCTCGATGCTTGCAGAAGTAAACACTTCGTCTCGACACAAACAGCCTTTCACTGCGATTAGAACAAGGAAATGATGAACAAACTTTCACCGATCAACTGTTTCATACCAACTGTTTGGTTCCTCGCAATTCGTAGCTCGAATGAGGAATCTTGGGAAATTTTACTTAAACTCGCGCAGTACCCTCATGGACCTAAAACACGGCGACTTGAAAAACTAGTTGCAACTGGCATTGATCTCCCTAAAGATATAATCGATCAGCTGAAGGGATGTGTAAGTGGCGTGCGACTCCGGAAGTTAAACCCTTACTGGTATCCTGATGAGGTTCGCAAGGGTCGTTCGAAAGGCCTTGAGGAATTCATCACAACATTTACTT